>VNJY01005700.1:0-94017 GCA_008042715.1 Drosophila bocki
GGGGTTTCACTTTCGATAATGGTTTTGATATTGCGCGATTTTTGGCTGGCAGCTTTTGTCTCGGCTTTTCTCGGCTACGTCATTGGGGCTACGTCGTTTATGTGGCTCGCTTTACATATTGCACGTCTGCTCAGAGGTTTGTTGGTTTTCCGTTTTGTTTTTTGGAAGCCCGAAAAATCACTCAAGTGCAACTTGCCAAATAGAATCAGCGCCGCCGCCGCTGCCGCCGACTGGGGGTGTGTGTGGGAGTTGGGTGCGAGTGTGTAGATATGTGTTCGTTCGCCGGATTACCCAATCTTACATAATAGTTGGTCCGAGCGGAGTTCCGAGTACCGAGTACCGTTGCCGGCTGTCTTTTGGACTTTCCGAGTTATGAGGTTTTCGCGGACTTGGCGGCTGGTTTGCAGCTCTTCGCGTTTCGAGCAGGTGTGAAGCCAAGCGCGGCTCGCACGGATCTTTATAGAGTTTTCCTCCATCCATCCATCTAGCGCCATATCCCATCCATTTGAGTGGCTACAGAGAAGCGAAATTTCTGTAGTTTTTGGGGTTTTAATTTTATGAATAAAAGGTTTGTGTTCTTAAGGAGTTGAAGGACTCTAAAATACAAATAATAAAGAATTTTCTAAAAATATAGTTTTATTTTTGGTTTAATAATACCTTTTAATTTTTTCTTGAACAAATTTGCATTTCAAATGTTATCGATACCAGTAGATATAATAAATAAGAATTGACACTTTTAACTAATAGAAATTAGTAATAACAGAGCACAACAAATACTATATTCTTGTATCTATAAATTAAGAAAGAACCCAACATATTGAATAAAATATATTTTAAAATATTTTCATTGAATGGCTATATTAAAAACCCTTTCTTTTTTATCTATCCATCTTTCAAGGATTCATTCTCAAAGTCCAATAAATTTTAGTGGAACCTAAAACCGAAGTTATTACTTATGGCATTCCTTTGGTACTTCCAATTATCTTAGATTTCTTCTTTTTAATATAAAAACCATATTGTTTTCCTCTGTGTAAAAGAGTAGAGCCATCCAACCGCATTCTGATGGCTCTCAGGGCTCCATCAGGGGCTCTTCTCCACCTGCTTGCAGGTTGTTGTGAAAGAATCTCGCAGTGCCCGCCTGTGATGATTCCATTTGCTGATTTACTTTCGTTGTGCTTCGCCGTTAGACGCGCTCTGCATCGCGGAAGTTGGAGGAACAGGTGAAGCCACAGATGAGGCTAAAGATGGGAGCTGGAGCTGGGGCTGGAACAGGGCAACCCCTTACCTTTTGGCCAAGGTCAACGGCACCTAACTGTCGAGTGCGGATCTGCAGGTTAGACTCTTTTAATTGCCTCCGTTTGCCAAGCGTGTCTGCGTTGAAATACAAATCACTAATTAGTTACTTGGCACTTTAGGCGTTGTGAAAGGCTCGTCCGCCTGCCATCCAATTTGACCCTGGAATAAATGCCATTAAAACCTTATATCAATACCCAAAGCAAGGGCAACCCTTGACCATCTACCGTGACAACTCCTGAGTTTACCACAACTGACCCACATTTAACGAGATCGTTGGGTAAAGTAATAGGTGGCTAACGTTGGTGTAATATTATTTTAAAGGTATTTTTATCAAACTATAGTACATTTTGTAATCAACATTTTCTTGTATATTCTTTGGTAAATAAATAAGAAATTGAGAAGGAAAATCTTTGAAATATTGGGTTAGGTTAGTTGTCCGGGCAATTTCTGGATGGACCTAGAGACTATTTACGCGTTTTTCGAGGTCCTTTAAGATCAAGGTGTTTTTGGCCTGGCTTCCTCCTGGAGGCATCTTCTAGCCATGCCAGAACCGGGCAGCCTAGGTATCTTATTCTTGCCCAAACATTTGCAAATGAAATCTTTGAAAGGTTTCTTAAAAATAAGACTATATTTTCCAAGATATTTTCAATTTACCAGGGCTTTATTTCCGACCCTATAAAGTATATGTATATATTTTTAATCAGAATCAACAGCCGGGTCGATCTAGCCATGTCCGTTTGCCCATCCGTCCGTCTGTCAATCTGTCCGTTTCTACGCAAATAGTTTTTAAAATGCAATTTTAATTAAAGTATTCAAAACTGAAGTAATAAGAATATGTAATACCTTTTTATAGTTTACTATATAAAAATTACATAGCTTTAAATTAAAAGTCCACTTGTTAGTTTTAGCATAATCATTTTTTATTGTGATTTTTTCCTTCTGTTATATATACTTTTATCTTTTTTTTTTGTTGCTTGTCATTTTCGCACATTTTTGTTTCATACATACGCACGCGCATTTCCAACATATATATATATAATCAGGCATACAATATAGAACATTACATCTGGTGCATCGGGGTTTAATACATTATATCCTACATGTCGATAAGCATACACTTTACACACAAAATTCATACTTTCTCAACGCAAATAAGATCCATCAGAGATTGCTCAATCAAAGGTAAACATAAAATGTTTTGCAAATCATACCATAAAGTTATCGTGTGTGTGTGTTTTTGATTGTTAAGGTTAAATAAATAAATCTGTTTGCTATAGTAACAAAATCGCTTGCTTATTTCATATACATAATATTTTTTTTTTTGTCATTTGTTTTGTTTTTTTATCTTTTGGGTTTTTTTGCATATTCATTTTGAAAATTTTATTGCATTTTTTTGGTATTTTTTCTCATATAAGTTTTGAAATAGAAACGGCAAACGTTAAAATCTACGCATTTACACAGATAGTTAATTTTTTTTTTGTGGCTTTTGTTTTCGTTTTTACACAATTAATTATTAAGTTTAATTAAACGTATGTGTTTTTTTTGTAGCTGCTAGATTTTGATATATTTTTGTGGCATTTCTTTCCTCACATTCGCCTGCCGATTTTCTCGTTTCTTCTGGGGGTTAAGTTAAAATACTAATTAAAATCCATGCCATGATTGTAATGCTCCTCCAGCGCGGGAGGGTGTGTGTTTGGGGGCGTGGCTGGGGGCTGGTGGGCGTGTGCGAGTGCGATTGCAGGTGCGGTGGGCGCCTAGTAGCAGCACTTGCTGCGGTTGTTGTTGGCGCCGCTGACCAGCTTGCAGTGCTGCATCTCCGAGCGGCGGGGGCGGTTGGCCTTGGCCTGGAAGTCGCGCACCTTGTTGGCCCGCTTAATGGCGCTGCGGCAGAGCTGCTGGTGCTGCTTCTTGTTGTTGCTCTGAAAGTTGAGGAATATATTAAACCCTATATATTTATATCCTAGTAAATCCCTACCTTCTGGCTCTGACGAGCCAGCGTCTGCTGCTTCAGCTGAGCGGCCGCATGGCGATCATAGCGAGCGCTATTGTTGCGCTGCTCCCGCAGAGCCTGGCTCTGGGCCTCCGGCTCGGCTTCCGGCTCTGCTTCCTCAGCCCCTTCCGGATCCGCCTGCAACTGGGGCAGCTCCGCCGACAGCCCGAGATCAAGATTAACAAAACTTTCGGTGCCCTCCTGGGTGGACCTAATACTACGATAAACGGACATGCTGCAAGGGAAGCAGAGATCATCCATTAGTAAATTTTATAAGAAATAATTATATTAATTATATTATTGGCGTGCGTTTTTTGGCTGCAAATTGCGGTTGGTTTCGGGGAAGGGAATAAGGTTCAAGGAGGACTGGAGTGTGTACTATAAAGATCACCAACCTTGGATGCTCAATCAATAGATTCTCAAATGGTGATGTTTCCATATTGATTGGCCCAATCGAGGTGAAGCATGGTGGCGGTGTTACGTACCAGGACTCCTCCATCAGCACGCCAGCACCCTGGGCCGCCTGATCGCTGCCGCTGGGCGAGGCCACGTACAGCGACTGGCTGACGTTGTCAGTGTCCAGTGCCACCGGAAGCGGTAGGGCCAGCTGGAGCGGCAGACCCAGCGGCAACGGAAGGCCCTGGACGGGCGGCACACTTCTGGGCGGGCTGTGGGTGCTGATGCTCAGCGGGCGGGCGACACGAGAGCGCTGCAGGTAATTGCGCTGCTGCTGTGGCCGCGGCCCGCTGTACAGGGAATGCGAGTTGAGGTGCTGCCGCCGGCGGGACGAAGCCGCTTGGCCATGGCCGCCCGTTGAGGCGGCGGCGTTGGCCCCCCTTTGCTGCTGCGTCACCTCGACGACGGAGAGCTCCTCCTCGGAGTCGCTGCGCGGCAGGGAGTCGTCCTCCTCGTCTGGAAGGGGATTAACAGAGTTAGGATGATCCCTATGTTGGGTCCAGCTGGGCAACACTCACCTTCCTTCTCGACAATGTACCATTCGTCCTCATCAAAGTCATCATCGATGGTCTCGCCCGAGGGCGTCAGCAACTTGGTGATAGTCGCCGGCTGCTTCTGCCGCTGCTGCTGCTGTTGCTGGTGGATCCGCTGCTGCTGCTTGCCGCGCTTGTTGCGGCCCCTTTTACCGTTGGAGGAGCGCACCGCCGGCTGGCTCCGCTGGCTGCCCGCTACCGAGGGCGTCGAAGAGGTGACCTCGATTACATCTCCGGCCGTGGGATCGGTGGCTGGGTCGGAGCTGGGATTCGAGTTGGGTTGCTGGGCGGGATTCGCTTCCTGGCTGCTTGAATCGGGTGTCGCTGGCGATCCAAAGAGATAGGAGGCGAGGCTGCTTAGCATTATACGGGTTTTCGGAGCGCTGATCCGGCGTTAGAGGACTCTATATTGCTTTGCGGGTGCTGAGATCAAAGTTTCGCTGGTTTTCGCTGCTTTTGCCGGGCTTATTTTCACAGTTAGAGAGACAAATGGAGATTGCTTATGTTGCTGTTGGTTTTGTTCCTTGGATTTGCTTGAACGTTGCTCAGTCTTTTATTTAATTCTTGTTGTTTGTACGCTGTTTCGCTGCTTTCCTGTCTTGTTTTGTTGTTTGCTTTAGCGTAGAAGCTGCAACGAAAGAAATGGGAAAATGCGAAATGAGCTTAGCAAATTGTGCGCATATTGCGTAATCACCTCCCCCTCTCGGAAGCCCCCCTTGTGTGGCCCGCAGTAAGCAGCTTGTTTGCGTGGGCGCACGCGGTTCAATGGGGCGGCTACTTAATTTCATTTAATTGCAGTTCCCATACTCTGCCAAGAGGCGGCTTTAACCCAACGTGATGTGTTTTTAAAATAGACAAATATGCCAAAGGGTAAAGAGAGCTTATTAAAGAGGGCTTAAAACCAATTAGAACAGGGATTATGTTCAGCGAGACACAGCAAAATAGGGTTCTAAAGGCACATTATACTGATAATTAATCAAAAAAGTAAGATATATATAAAAAGACGTTCATACTTTGAAAATTAAATTCAGCTTGTATTAAAAACTAAAATTTTCTTTGGTTTGGTCCTTCGAGCCGGATAGACAAATATAGGTCTATTGAAATTATTGTTTAAAGAGTTAATGAATTCAAACTGATGACATAGACCAAGTAAGTTTAAGAAATCACCAATATCCAAGTTATTTATTCAAGCACACGCCACATAAAACAATTTTTATTCCTTTAATAATATAAACCAATCTAGAGAGAGTATCTGATCTGCATCATTCAATGTATACCCATTTCCCATAGCCATTAATTTAATTACCTTTCCTTGGAACTCACACATTTCTCTCCTAAAATTTAATTCAAGTGTGAATCCGCATGTGAACTGAGCAATACAAGTGCAAAGCTTCCTAGCCTAAAGATGCCAATTAAGTTTTATTGCATCAGTTCGACATTATTCAAAATATATATAGAGCTCGAGCTGGAATTAATGGAAATGCGGTTTCGAATTCGATTGCGAAAGTGAAATTTCCTCGACGCAAATTAAGCAGAGACGCCAATTACGTTTGATTACATTCATCAGATTTCTTCTGTAGCACCGTGCTGACAACTCTCGGTATAATAGACGGGGGCCACTGCCGCAAAGTATCGCAGCACTGCCCATTAAGTTTCCCAGTTGAGAGCCCCTCTCATGGCTTTCCAGCGGTGTGCATGCGCCGAGCTTATGATCGGGGCAATTATATATGGCACACACAATCGCCAAGTGTACTCGGCGTATATACTCGTATGCAATTTGAATCGGGCTCACGTCATGACAATAGGAAAATGTGTACTCAAGCCATGCCCGTATATATATATCTCTTCCCCAGATGAATTGAACTAAATCGCTAGCAAAAAGCACACAGAGAAATTTCTATAACCAAGGGATATAATGTATATATTACTATAATGTTCTGCCTAAAAAAATCTATTTAATTTTCCCGAAAGTGTCACAAAATTTTAATTACAATCAAGTTTTAATTTGTACCATTTTCTTTTAATAATTCTTAATTTTTTTCTATGCATTTTCGTGTGTTTTTTTGATTATCGCATCGTCATAAAGATGCCAGCAGCTCGACTGGCATATTTTTGTCGATCAAATTGCGCACGGAAAACGGAAAACTCCGAGGAAAAAGCCATAAGCACTAACAAAAGGAAAATAAATAGAAATGTGGCTAAAGTTAGAGTTAGAGCTGGAGCTGGAGCTGGACTTGCAGAGACAATTGCCACGGCAATTTGCAATTTGACCGCAAAACGAAAACGTGAAAAGCAGCAGCAACAGCTAGCAAAGTGAAATCTCCGGCAGAGACAGAAAAGCGTACGAAAATTGGGCTTGATGAGGCAGACCCGAGTCAAAATGTCAGCGAAAGTTTGACAATCAAATTTGATGGCGGGGCCATTGGACTGGCGAGGTGGAAATAAATTCTGATAACTGCCAGGAGATTATTTAGGAAGTGCCTTGTGCATGCGAATAGATTTATAATAAGTATTAACCGAAGAGTTGCCTCACTTGACCTCAAAACGCCTGGCCATATTTTGCGTCGACTTTGGCACTCGTCGATGCATATTTTAGCACATATATGCAGCAATGCGAAATAGAGGCGAAATACTTTGCAGTCGAAATAAATTTGCATTGCACAACAACGGTGGTGGCAGCAGCGATTGCATCGTTACGGGTCCGTGCTGGCATTTTATTAATAAACACGTAGGGGGGGGGACGGACGGATCGAGGGCTCTTATGGCTCAGGCTCAGGCACCCTTGATAACAATTGGTCATGGACCCCGAGATATCTGCCTTTTCTAGCCTATTTTGTTTGCCAGTAAATATAATTTCACTTTTGTAACATCTGCCTATCGACAGCGAAACAAAAATAACCTTGAAACACAACAGATATATGTGCTTTGCAGTATATATTCTAGCTGCATCGACAAATCCCATATCATAGTGCTTATTTTAGCTCACAATATATTTGATCTTCTTGGCGGCTTTGACCTTGATCGATAACACTAGCCTACATGAGTTAAGATAACCTTTTGTGGCTTCCAAAAGTTCTGGATTACATAACTCTAAATTCGATACCTAGAAAATTGCTATCTGAAAAATGAGCTGGCATTGTTCGCTTTTAAGTAAACAAAACAATGTTTGGGCCTTTGGAACAAGTTTGGCTGCCTGATAACCACACAAAAAAAAAACACAAATACAAAAAAATATTCGCCAACTCATTTGAGGTCCGATAAGCCGCACCCCAGACGAATTCGCCAGACAGCGCCAACTATGCTAATAATTCCTATTTGTATACTATTGTTTACTATATAGTCTAGGTCCGACCAGAGTCTGGCGTGTGCAGCAAACGAGCCGACAGTCGAAAGTTCAGGCTTTGTTCAATTGATTGTAGTCAACCCACCGATGGCGGGGCTGGGCTAATGAACTTGAACTAATTTAGTTTAGCCGACAGATGCACCGATCGGAGAACGGAATAAAAGATTGCTAAACAAAGATTGATGGATCAAATAAGGAACTTACAAAAGAACTTGTATGAAAAGAAAGTATTTTTAAAATATTTAAAATAACTTTTACCTTTACAATTTCAGCCTTATTTAAAATTTCACCATATGGCCTTCTATAGTCTAAACTTTGTACTTTCCCTATTTAAACACACATCTCCATTGGCAATCTTTCACCAAAACGAAAAAAAAAAAAAAACAACCCGAAAATGTATTTTTGCTTCAACAAGTATTTCAAACAAAGAACAATATCTAAAGCTTTATTTTTAAGTACAAACCAATAGCCAATCTATATAGAAAAACACACACAGTCCGATATCTCTATGTGGGCATACATATATTCATATCGGTCAAATTGTTTCTGATTAGCTTTAAGCTCTCCCCCCTGTCAAAGTGCAAAAGTTCCTTTGTTGTTAATGGAATTTCGTGTTTTTGTTTGTTACCTTTTTTTTGGGTGGAAAAACAGAAACAAAGCAGAAAATAACAAATGCCAATCTGTAACAAACACTTGAGTTCCCTAGGGGATAGGGGTTCGCTCTATATGGCATAATGCGGAATTATGCAAGACGAGCAAAGTGACGTCAGTGGCGACCTTGGCAGTGCCAGAATTCTGACCACAAATTGCATGCGATTGGGAAATATTCCTTTGACTTTGGATAACTCTCACCTGGCGGATTTTGAAAACTTGGCACGGGAAAAAACACACGCAAAATTCGGGTAAATTTACGGATAACCACGGTCACGGATACGGATACAGATACAGCGGATCCCAGAAGAGGTACAGCCTAGTCGACACTCGTTTGCCAACTGAAGCCAGCGGAAGCGCATTTGAATTTCAAAAGCGGACGCAAGAACAAAAGCTACAAAAGTATCTGCGGCTATGTGTGCGCGTTCCTACACTGGTATCTGTATCTTTACCTGTGTGTTTCTGCGGCTGCTGCAGTTTGGCCAAACGTTCTCTCTCTATTTATTTCGGGGCTAATTTCACACTTTTTTTGAGCTATTTTGTGGCTGGTTTTGGGTTGTGTGTATTTACCTAATCTTATTCCTTTTCCTTGGGTTTCACTTTCCGTCTGCAGCACTCGAACTCGGCGCTGCTGCTGTTGTGTTGGCTTTCAAATATCAAAGGCGAATGCCAGCAGCGATCGCAGCTGAAGCCTCAAAAGTATCTCAATCGGAGTCCCCCCATATGAGTGTGTCTGTGAGAGAGCGTGGCGAAAGAGCGCGAGAGGGCTGCGATCGGGAGCGTATCTAAGCCCATAATTATGTATTTTTTTAAAACGCAAAAAGCCACGATCGCAGCAGCAGCAGTAAACAAAAGCCAGGCAGCGCCAAAAACATTATGCTCCGCCAGCTGAGAGCGAGAGAGCGATCATACGTGTTGGTCGTGATTTTTGTTTACCAACAAAGCGATCGTGAGAGAGCCACGCCACTCTCCGGGAAACTAACGCTCTCGCTCGACGATCAGCTGCTCTGACGTTTGCGCATTGACACACTTTCGCACGCCGCTCCCCGCCCGCCAACTGTACTTTGTGGCCGTATCTGTATCTGTTAGATACTTTTCTATAGACGCCAGACCAAGTGGCTCTTCGCCACCGACTTGCCACGGGCCCAGCGAGTGACTAAGCGACGCGAAAGGGGGGGGACCAGCGGAAGCAAAGTACACTAGGCAAAAATATACAATGGAAATGTGGGGAAAAAAACTAGGAAATTTTATTGGAAACTATGATGAAAGCTTATGAGAAAACAAGTTTACATATGATTTTGCCATATTTATTTTATTTAATAATTTGTAATTAGTTTAGCAAATATTTCTCTCTCTCTTTGCCCACGGGGTGGGGCAAAGTATTGGCAATGACAGCTGACAGCTAGCTTGGCTACTCCAAAGTTCATGCTGAAATACAGTTTCTCTGGCCAATAATTTTAGATTTTTAATGCCGAGTCACGGCTGAGGCAGCCAAGCAATAAGTTGTCGGAACGCATAAAAATGCTAATGAAACGCAAACGCCTGAGAACTATTTGCAATACTGTCATTCGCTGCGAAACCGAGAACACTCGAGTCATTCAAATAAGTTCAGACTCGATTTCGTAGTCAGTTGGGGGATTATCGCATTATGCAATTTGAATTTAATTGCAATAAAAACCAACAAGTGTCGGCAACTACTCTTTACGTATCTTTGTTTAACTTGTAGAGTATTTATTATTTCATTAAAAAAATAACTCATAAATGGTATAGAACTCCCCTTTGTTTCATTTAATTTTAAGCTCCAGCTTTTATTATCTCATACTGGTTCTATTGCACACCCAAAACTGATTCTTGTTTTGCCACCCATTAGGTAATTTCATTTCATTTCTGATAATGAAAGCACACATACATATATTATATACATATTCCTGGCCATAACCAAAAGCACAACCTCTCGGCCAGGTTCAAGGTTGCTTAGCCAACCATTTGTTGTGCGGTCTTCTATATATTTTTAGACATTTTATCATGCAACAGCTGACGGCGACAAGTTGTAGCTTTTGGCGAGAGCAGCAGGAAAGTAGCTCACGGCTACAGCTGCAAAGGTGCCAGAGATCGGCGGATATAGCCAGGTCTATATGCCCAAACGTACATGGGGAAATTTATGTGTGTTTATGGCCACTATACCTACACAATATCTTGTGATCTCCTCACACCGTTGGCCAACCCAAGTTTTTTTTTCTTATAATTAATCTCAGTCTGCACGCGTCGTGTTTATGTTAAAAAAAAAAATTGGAAAAAATAAACACTATGAAAACAAAATTCCCCTACTTTTGCGTGAGAGGTAAACAATATTGGCGTCATCGGAAGAAGACGCCAACGAAATAGAAAACAAAATAGAAAACCAAAGCACTTTAAACTCAAATAAACAAATGCCGAAATGCCAAGAGAAATGCGGGAGTCTCTTCATTTTGCTTTATCTAATCGAGTAATGTTTATGGTAGCTGGCACATACATAAATTGTAAGCATCTCCGACTCTAAATGATTACAACAAATGTCGACGAAACGAACCAACAAACCAGCAAAGGCGGGCAGCTTCAAAGGGAGTGAAGCGAACTCAACTGTTCCGGGCACTTCTTTCTGGGTTATTGCGCACCAACTCCCCCGAATCACCCCACTGTGCCTGGCCCACTGCAGCCGAGCTGTAACTGTAATCCAGTCCATGACACGAGCATAGCTTGGAGATACTGCGCAGTTCGGGATATCGAAATAGTAGCTGGGGCAAAACTCATGCTGGCGAATGACAAACGCCAACGCATCGGCAGAAGCAGAAGCTAGATATGTGCGACATAGAGTGAAGCTGCTTTTTATACGTTTTATGTATTCATTCGAGTGGACAAACATTAGTGCACTGGGAAAAATATTCAGTTAATTGAAGAAAAAAAATAGATTGAGATGAGCCAGATTTCGAGTAGTGTTTCCTTGATTATAAGTTATAGAAATAGCGTTCTTTTAAATATTAATTTTATTTAACTGAAAATATTACATTTTTTATTTAATTAGACAATTTTTTTTCAGTGCACATTTATAGAAATAGTTATGCTGCCTCTCGTGCATATGAATTGTATTTCAGCTGCAGTCAGTGGAATTTTAAAGGCTTGGTAATGGATGCCATATGTGTTAGAACCTAATAAACATGAATATCGTAAAAGATATACGATTATCTACTTTCTTTATAAGCGTTTCAATGTGATATGACTTTGTACTGGGCTTTGTGGGGCTTCTTTGTGGCTAAAAGCATTTGTAATTGCATTTATTAAGCAATTTGTGTAGATATATCCTTTAAAGTAGTATAAAAACTCTGGGAAACTCTTCTTAAAAAAATATATATTTTATGATATTTCAATCAATTCCCTTCCATTTAAAAACAATTTACTGAAAAGTTCTCCCTCTCTTCATTGAATTTTCTACAATCACAAAGCACTTTTTGTCTTTTTTCTTTTTTCGCAATATCTATAAATATATGTACTAAGCCCCATCAAGCCTCCCATAAAGCTCCTCGAAAAAGTGACGCAAGCAGTTCTTTGATGTCACATGCCCCCCCACACACAAAGAGACACTTGTGAGGTCCCACTGTACCTGCACACCTCCCAACATCGAGGGAAGGGAATCATTCATTGGCCAGGTTCAATGTGTTTTGGCTGTGTGCTTATCGAACGATCGATGATAAATGTGGGACTGCAGGTTCTCTGTCAACACACATAATATACATGTATATAATATCAAGTTCGCGTACCTTGATGCACTTGGACTGTACATATTAATGGCATTTAGATGAGCTTTTTATTATATATTTTTATATGCACAAAGTGGCTGTTTAATAACGCGTAATTTCAATTAGTACGTGAGACGCAGATGCGAGTGTCGATGTCGCTTCTTAGGCAAATCCGCTGGGCACGACGCATTAATTTTATCACTTTGTTTATCAGTATCAGTCCCGAGCCCAGCTGCCGTATTTAGAATACTGGGTCAGCGCCGTCTGTGGCCCCTACAGTCTCCGGTAAACAATCAATCAATCTAATATTCCGCCAGTCAATCGATTTGTGCGCCCTTCCACGCCATGGATTACATCAGCTAAAGCTATAGAAAGGTCTTTACACCTCCAGTCATCCCATATCATCATGACTCTCTCTGTATAGCCGAGGGCCTTGCAATGAAATAATCTCGTTTGTAATAGTATTGAAGGTGTAATTAAAAATAATAGGCTACACATGGGAAATTAAGGATTACAAATGAATGAACAATATTTGTAAATACAAAATAAATTATTATATTAATATTTATTTATATTTTTCTTATGAAAGTTATAATAGAGTTTCCCAAAAATCAATAAGAATGCTATATATTTAATGCAAAATTATGATACCCTTATTACTCTTCTCCTCAACCCTTTGTATCCTTATTTATAACCAATTGAATCTCCCTTTTCTTGGTAATCAAATTAATATTTGACACCATTGTGGCTCATGCATAAAGTGCCTTTATTTAAGCGCAGCAATTGTGCCTGAACGTCGCCAATTAAAAAGGAGATTTATGGGCGAGTATTAATCGACCGCCTCCCAATGGCCACCCCTTGCAGACACCCCCAACGGAGTTAAAAATAGTTCGGACCGCAGTTGGTTACTGGGACCGAGACCATTGCTGCTGTTACTGAATTTCCCCTACTTTCGGTGCAGGAAAATTGTCGTCCACGACTCTCTCTCTCTCTCCTCTCGGTGGGATTTTGTTTACAAACAAATTTGTTTGACCTGCGCAGTTGAGGGCCCTTTCTCCCCTTTCTCCCCCGATGATTGCCAAGGCAACCTTCGAATGTTTTGGTTCGACTCTCTCGCTGCAATTATGTGTGTATATATACATATATATATTTAGCCACGACTTCCGCATTTAGGGAAATGTAGGCCCAGAAAACTTTTCGCAGCTTCTCGTTCCGCAGCATTTTTGGGGGTCACCTTTGCTATTTTCGGTTCCCGGAGGGTGCCCACTTTTCGAGCAGAGATTATGGGAACCCCACACGCGCCAAAGCTGCAGATCGATGAAAGGCCCTAGCATAGCTGCAAATCAGCGCCAGTGGAAAATGAACACGTCAGCAACCCCCAGCCGCAGGGGATGGGTAACGGGGAACTGCGCAGTGTGCAGTTACTGGGCCTACCACCTGGAAACAGCACCACCACCACCACCACCCCATCGCAGTGGCCATCCCCCCGGGAATTCCTTCCCTTTAACTCTTGTTGCAGCTGCGTTTATTCGAGAATTATGACATAATTTTTGACATTTTGATGAGCAGTGGAAAAAAAATGAAGAAAGTTTAAATACCCAGCACTGAGTGCTCAAAAATCATGGCATACTTTTTGGCGGGTTAATCTTATCGCTTTAATAGCGAAATTAACTAAAATTAATACAAAATTACATTATCTAAATTTTAGGATAGAAGTCGACTATAAAATACCTGGCAGATAAAGCAACAGATTAATATAAATTCTACTATAATTAAGTAAAGAGTAAAGCTTTGTAGGAATATACAAATTATTAAGCCAACCCTATTACCTTTATCTTTTA
This sequence comes from Drosophila bocki, assembly GCA_008042715.1. Classification (NCBI taxonomy): domain Eukaryota; kingdom Metazoa; phylum Arthropoda; class Insecta; order Diptera; family Drosophilidae; genus Drosophila; species Drosophila bocki. Next base: position 13,884 of record VNJY01005700.1, read on the forward strand.
AATGCTTCCCTTTAGCTTCTTATTAATTATTTGCTAATTAATTGTTATTCTTCTTTATATTTTTTCTTTTTCGTTTGTTTGTTCGAATATCCCCTGATCTCGCCTTATCCACAACGCTCCTAAAAACCTTATATAACTCCCAATAATCGTACGGCTTGAACTTGACACTGCTGCGTCTTTGTCTTCGCCTTTGTTTATGTCCTGGGTAACTGGCAAACAGGTTTTTCCCACACCAAATTTCACTTTCTGCTTTCTTCGCTTCCCGCTGTCATAAATCAGGACCTGCCCGGAGGAGGCCCAAACAGTAACCCAAAACCGAGACAAGAAACATCAGGGGACACAGGAACATCAAGTGTCCATTGTTTGGTTTTGTTTGGGTATCTTTCGGATACCCAGCCGTAATTACAGTTACGCCAAGTCGGCTGACTAACTTTCTAATTATAGTCGGGCATTATCGGGTCGGGTAGGGAGAGAGAGGGTCTAAGGCGCAGTCCGCCGGGGACGAAATGCGTGCCATTTTGGGATTAGCCAGCTGCCGCCACAGCTACCTGGTAGCCGGGTTCTCCCATCAGTATCTGTATCTGTTTCTGAAAGGTAGCTCTATCCATGTCCGAGGGGCTGGGTGAGACGACTCGCGGGGCTGTGAAAAACTGCCGCGTCAGTTGGCAGCGAAAATGCGCTGTACTAATTAAAGCCCCTAATGCCGCCTAACGATGACTTAATTGCCTTCAATCCCTGGCCAGATCGGCTTGGCTTGGAGTGAAAAGCGCCTTAAAGTTGACCAGTGCCTTAAAAGGCCAAGACTAGTTCAAAAATAGCACACAAAGGAATTGACATGGCTACAGGCAGAGAAATATCAACGAAATGGGTCGTCAAGTGAATTTAAATGATGAGGTAATTAATTTTGAATTGTTAGAAGTTCTAACTTAGAACCATTCACAGTTCTCATTAGCCTTCTATATTGTTTTAAAAATTCATTAAAATTACACTTTTGTTTCTCTGTATTTTTCTCTCTGCACTAGTTGTATTTCTTTGACTTCGAGCTACCCTTTTTGGCCAATTAAGGCGGCCAGATTCGTTGGCCACGATCGGGACAGCAAACGTATCTGGCAGATACACACTCGATGAGTTTCGCGGAGCTGCAGCATCATCAGCTGTTCGCTGTTTATGTTGTGTTGTCCGTGGCTTTTGTTTTTCAATTTTTCTTTCGTTACCACAGACAAACAACTGGCCAGACTTGATTTATCATCCGGGACCTGAGCTCCTCCCGCGACTCCTCTGCCCGCCGTTTCAGTCCAGCACCTTCGGTTCTTCGGCTCGAAAAAATGGATAATGGACAATGGACAATGGCAACTGCAACTGCAAGACCTGTTCTGTGCACATTTGCTGCATGATTCACTCGCATATTGTGTACTATGGTTTATATAGTATTTGTGGAGTGGCAGAGGCTTCTCTCCTACAAGGCTCCCTATTTTGCGTTCGTTTTCGGATGAATCTTTGTGTATTTATTTGGCGAAAAGCCAATGTATGTTTTGGCCACAGTGCAGGAAATAATTGCAAGGCTAATTAAGATGTTAATCAGCGAAACATTCATTGCACATAGTCATAATGTTCGTTTAAACTTAAACTCGATCGGGGGCAGAGAGCAGCAGCTAAATGAGCCTGAACAAACACTGGGAAAAAATATTCTAAGCTAACTGTAAGTGGTATTTGTTACAATTACTTACTTATTAAGAAAATGTATGCTAATCCCTTGAAATTTAATTTATATTGAAAGTTTCTTATTGTTTTTAAAAGAAAATTTTATCTTCTTTGAAGATTTTTCAATCATTTCCATCTTAAAGAAGTCTGATTAACATTTTTTCTCGGTGTACTCAGCTGGCAATTGCCAGAGATCTGAAATCTGTGGCCTGGCTCTGATAACGATCTCAACAAATGCTAAAAACGTGATGCAAGTCAAATTTATGGCTATTAGATGCCCAGAATGGAAATCCCCTAACGAGAAACTCGGCCGATTTGCAGTCGAATACATTGGGGGGAAAAACTCCCGGAAAAACTCGAGGGGAAAAAACTCGGCCTGGCCAAACCGAAGAAAACTCACACTAGCTCAGACTCACACACACTCGCCCGAATACAGACGCAAAAGTGTGAACTCTTTGAATGCGAAGGTGCAATCAGAATTTTTTTTTTCCTGTCTTTTTGTTTTGTGCACTTTTTTGTGTATGTATCGCTTGGCTGCACTCGAGATGTGTGTTGTGTGATGTGTGTACATGTAAATCATGGGCAAACTTCGAGGAACCCCATACATAATAAAGATGTACACATTCGCTCGAGTGTCCTTTCCTTGGCGGACTTCGACTTCCGCCTGCTTTACTGATTTTGGGGGTTAAAATGCACTTACTTGCTGCTGCTGCTCGGAGTTTATTGATCGGTCGATGACGGAATTATCCCCTCCTCTGGTTTCTCGTCCTCTGCCAAAATCTGCGTTCTTCACTTACACAATCAATGTTCTTTAGTTTTTATTTATTTTTTCGTACTATTTTTTGTCCTGATTGCTTCCGTTTTGTAAGAGAGAACTGAGAGGGGGCGAGAGGTGCAAGAGCAGCGCTACAGGAACTCCGTGACGTATGCTAGCAACGACTGACGAGCGAATGATGGCTTCCAAAAACTGGCCAACAAAGTTGCCAGCCAGTGTGTGCGTGTGTGTGGCTCGGCTTGTGCTGGTATGCGTGGTGGTTGTGCCTCTGTGTTGGTGCCTCTACAGCTGAGCCCGACACACTTACCCCGATTCTCCAGCTCCGCTACACTCTACGCTGCTGCGCATGTGCAAGAGAGCTCTGAGAAATACCCTTTTTTTTAGTGGTTGAAGGAGAAAATGCTATGGGATATGGGTGATGAAAATAAACAAAACAGGTTATAGGTAAATATGTAAAGATTTATACAGAGAATGATATATTGGTCAAGAAGAAAAACTAATTAAAAACTATATTTATAAACTTGTATACTCAAACGGTTCTTAAAAAAGTACTAAAATCCTCAATTAGAGTTACATTTGTCTTCTTGACTTTATACTTACATATATGTTACTATTTAAATTTTCCTTTAGGTACCATTTGAATGGTCAATTAACATTTTAAATATTTCAATAAAAAAGGCAATAAAATAAACATAATATGGATGGGAACAAAAATGTAATGAATCATGAGATTAATTTGTTTTTGGTAAGAATTATATATATTACGTTTACGTAATATTAAATGTGTCAATGCAATGGTATACAAACTTCGACTAAGATTAGGTTTCTATATGGTTACGTAAATGTTTTTTCTATTATAGAGAATTAAAAATATACCTATTAACTCTATAAACATATCAGATTAACAGGCAGTTATGTATGTATTTATATAAATATAAGTATTTTTATTATAATATATTTTATAAAAATGATTTAAAAGCTTTTTTATATGTATTGTTACTACTATTTATTAAAAATGCAAAAATTCAATAGGGCATTCCATATTCGTATGGAATTCATTCCCAACCAATTTTCTATTTTTTCGTATTTTGCAGGTCTCTCTTTTTCTCTCTCTCACTGTTCAGCAGCTGATTTTGTTTGTATACAAAAATCATATTGCATTCTGAGAGAAATGAGACGAGAGCGATAAAAACCAGAGAGAGGGAAGAAAACGATTGGGTAAATAAATAAGCAGTGGATGGCACGGGGGGTGGAGGTGTTGGAAATGAGCCAAGCCACTGAAGCTCAATTTGTGGTTTCAAGCTTAGTAAATGTACATATATCTTATGAACAATCTGTAAATTCATAAAGAACCAGATTTGTTTGTCAATTTATTCGAAAGAAACAGTAAACCTAAAGCACACAATATGTAGTTAAATATAAATTTTCATAAATTTAGATTTCATAATTTAAAAATATTTTTGATGCTATAAAATGTATTTCATATACAAAGTACATACACACATTGGTATATATATATTTTACATTAATGTTTTGTAAAGAAAATAAACAAATTTTAATATATTGCATCCAAATTGTTTCATTTGTTCACTCACACATACATTATTTAAAATATATATAAATTTGATAAAAAAGACCTCGAAAATTTATTGCAGTGTATGGGAACGATTTGAATTCAAAGGACTGTTACTTTTTTAAAATATCGGAGCAAATCTCGATAGCACAGCACACTAACAAGTAATCGATATATCGATAAGTGTGTGTATTACTGGACCACCTCTAGCCAGCTGTTCAAACGCACGTGTTTATTTTTACGAATTAAACGCAGTTCCTTAATTATTAATTGTAAGCCTTTGCTTGATTTGCAAATAACAAAATGGGCCGAAATAATCGCTCTCGAAAGCGCCGCGATGAAATGAACAAGATCAAGAAGGCGCGGTACGAGGCTAAAGAGTTGATTCGCCTGAAGAAGACGCTGGGACTCCTGGATGCCGATGGAAATGAGATCATGAAAGATATCAGCGATGTGGTGGAAGTTAAGACCTCAAAGGAGATCAAAAGGGTAGGTTATATCCTGATATAGTGTTGCAACCAGTAAATACTAAAAAACCCCGACATTATAGGAAGCCAAGTCCAAGGAAGAGCAAGAACTGATCTACGAGCACCAGGAGAGCCTCGAGAAGGGTGAAAAGGTGGCCGTGGTCAACGAGAACACCGGCGTAGAGCATGTTTTCAACAGCAAGACCCTTAAGGATCAGTATGGCAACTATCCGGCGTGGTTCAAGAAGAAGAAGACCGCCAAACGTCTACGCAAGAAGCAGCACTCCCAGAAAAAGAACTTCAAGCAGGCCTGGACCACGGTCAACGTGCCCCTATAAGTCTGGGAAATGTTTACCTATCTCAGGTATCCATCTTAGATTGTAAGTCTCCGCTTAGTTTAGGTGATTTTGTAGGCCAACTATCTCTACAAATGTTTTTTAGCTAAGAGTTTATATTGCATATTAAAAGGTCTTAAAAACTACTAATCTAATTATCTTCCTTTTGATTTAACTCTTAAATCATAATTAGACATCTTCAATTAGTTGTTAAAGCTAAGGTGTTTATTGCATATTAAAGCCTTAAGAGTTACATATAGATTCTACGTCATGGTGACAACAAATATCCAACGCTTAGAGTAAACACAAAGTGGAAATGAGGCTGGTGAGCTGCCCTACATGGATGATCACAAACTGGTGAGGGTATTGAACTAAAAAGGGAGTGTGGTATCATTACTGAACGGAACAATAACTGCGCACGCTGGAAATGACGCTGGTGGCCGCCTCCAAGCGCCGCGTATTGGCCGACCAGATGTGCGTGGTGGCCAGAGTCGTCGACTGGACACGTTCGCCGGCTGGTCATTCTGGCTTTTCCTTCAGCTCCAGCTTCTCGGTCGACTCGCTGTCAGCCTCTGCCTCCTGCTCCTCAATATTGCCGTGCATTACATTAGGATTGGCTTTCAGCACTGACCCGCCGGTGAAGCCCAGGATGCCGCAACCCACGGCCGCCAGTCCTCCAGCCTTGATGCCGGCCACTAATCCAATGGGTCCACCCACACAGGTGCCTAGGAGTGCTCCCACCACGGGATACATTGCTTTTTTGTAGGTCAGTGCTTGGCGAAGCTGTCGCTCGCCTTCTTGTACATTTTCCAATGCCTCCTCTGCATTGTCAGCGATTTTCTCCACCGCCACGGACTGCTCTGCAGTCAGTTGCCTCATGCCCTGGAACATGCCGTGGAGATCGTAGATTTCCCTCTGCAGATTCTCCATCTGGTCCAGGCAGGCTTGGCGTTGTGCCAGCGTGTGCTCCTCCAGCTGGAAGTTGACCTGCAGCTGGGGCATGTGCTGATGAGCAGGTAAATTGTGCATGTCCACGTTCTCGGCTGGATTATCCTGATCCTCGTCGTACTGGGAGCCCAAAGTGGACGTGGGTGACTTGAGCTTCAGTTCTGAAGGAGAAAGTCTGTAAGGTTTTACTCGGAAAAGGAAAAATACACTGAATTTACCTGCAAACTCCTTCATGCCGGCAAAGGCTTGATCTCTGCCAGGCCGCATTAGGTCGTCGAAGCGTTCCAGATCCTCTTCCCGCACCTTTTCACGCAATGCATCCATTTCCAGCAGAAGATTCTTTATTTGTTTGATGACCCTCAAGGCATTGAGTTCCTCTTTTTTGATCTTTTGCCAGTCGCCCAGGGCCAGACTTTTCTCTATGTTGCTGCGATGGTTTTTCAGAAGACTCAGGTGATGGGGAACCTGTTAATCTGATTTATAATACAGGAAATTTAATGATAATTGTATGATATTACCGCCTGATCCTGGAATCTCTGTATAGAGACCTCCGCCTGTTTCAGCGGCAGCTTCTCGTCGCCCGTCATTGTGAAATGGAAACTTTGGCTTATCGCTGCTTCGATTTATATTTTATTTATTAGCTTTGTTTGTGGTAAAAGTGAAATTGGCCACAAGGTCGGTGGGATCGGTTGCTAGAGCTCCCCTTTACCCCCCTTTTGATTTTCTCCCAAGATTTCCGTTGTTGTTTTTCTGCGCAGTTGGGGCTGTGACGTCACGTCGTTGTATATGTTTTGCAAAGTGTTTGTTTAAAATATTTCCATTACTCAATGACACTGCACTGACATGATTTCAATTATGCGGGTTGCACCTCCTCCCCTATGAAAACTGATAATAAAATTCTATTGTTTGTGTTTTGGGTTTCCTTTTTCTTCATTTTTCAGACAGTGTGACCAGAGATACATTGCTTTTAGGTTTCCCGCAGGGCGGCCATACATCGATTACATTGGAGCTATCGTTTTGGTCTATCGATATATAACAAAATAATCGTGTCAGAGCAGAGAGCTTTTATAATTCAAATAAAAACAACCGTTACTTTTCTATTACTTATTCTTTGGAGTTGAGAATAGAAAATACATGTTTTTCAAAACAAACTCCAGTCTAAAAAAGCCCTTTCTGTGAAATCCCCCCTATTCCCATTCAAAACCAACTCTACACAATGAATTAGAAAATGCATTTATTTGTGCAATGATTTCTCATATACGTTACAATTATATACAGATACATGCAGAAACTAAACGCTGCACCCACCACGAATCGGGTGGGGCAGTTGGCGGTGGTGCGCTTACAGCTAAAACTTCAGATCTCGATACATTTATGACACGTTCGCTTAAGTACTAATACATAGCCCTAGTCGAGGGCTTTTTCTACGGTTCTACGGACTACAGAGGCACTCGACTCGCAATTCGGGAATGGCTTACAAGCTGGAGCAGCTACACGTGAACAGAGTGGACAATTAAGTTACCTAACATTTAAGTAATAGCGTTGGGGGAAAAAGGAAAAATGCAGTTCTGTTTAGGGGCAGTTGGCATTAGGCCCATTCCGACACTTTAGCAGCAGGTTAAGCATCCCCTCCAGCTTGTTCGTCCTCGACTCCGTCTTGTACAGATTCGTTTGCAGCCGGCTGACATCCTGAGCCTGCTTTTCCTGTGAAGAAAATAATTTACACAAATTATTATGATTATTTCCTAGCAAAGTATCCTTAAGTATCCTTACCAGCGTGCTTAGCCTGCTCTTGAGCGTGTCCACCACGCTATAGGTGGCCTGTAGGGACTTTTGCAGCTCGTTGGTGTGCACTCGCTCGTTGGCCAGCGAGCGCTCGATCTTCTGCAGCCGCGTGACCACCTCGGCATCGGTGTCATCGATGTCGTTCTCCAAATCCCTCGCCTCGAAGGCGTCGTCTGCGTGAGAGGAGGTCTTTCGGCAGCTCTGCTGGTCTGCCTGCAGCACGAATCCCGGACGGCAGCGGCAGAAGTAGGAGCCGGGCGTATTAACACACTGCTGGTCGCAGGGCTTCTCCGTGAGGCACTCGTTCACATCCTGCTCGCAGTGGCGTCCACTGTAACCCGCCGGACAGCTGCAGGTATTGGGAGCCGTACAATTACCACCATTTTGGCAGCGCGTGGAGCAAATAGCTGGCAGGGAGCATAAGAAAGAGTTTTATTAATAAGAGTATATCAGAGTTAATTTCTTTAGGTTTTTTTTAAAGAAAATAAGTGTTAAATCTATAGCCAAGATTTAAAAATAAATTGATTGATTCAAGTAAGTTGAATGCTTAAAATCGTTATATTAAAAGGTTCAACTAGTCGTATACGTGATATAATTAGAATTTCAGTTACACATGCATTCGCTTTCCCTCTTCTGATAATTAGCATTTTCTTTTCACTTACGTTTCATGCACGCATCCGCCCGTGGATTTTCCCTGCTCCAACCCGAACAGCAGTCGTAGGTCATCTGCTGGGCAGTCTTGTGATCAATTACATCCCTGTAGGCCGGTTCATGGACCACCTGCACCCTGAAAATGTATATTATTTATTATAAAAATAATAGTTAAACAAAATAAAAGTTGTAGAGGTGTTTTCCCTCTCACTATATACCACTAATAAATCAATAAATAAATAAAGCTAGTAATTGCCGCTTACCTGGTGCACATTTGTCCATTGAAAGTGGGCGGTTGGCAGGGCGTGGAGACATGCTTCCAGGTGGGACGCGTGTAGACCTCCGTCCGCTTTACGGGCATCGTCACCGTCCGTTGCTGCACGCAGATGTGCCGCCTGAAAGAGATCGAAGCGAGGTGTGAATTGGACTCTGGCTTGGATGTTGATTTTGACCCAAATCAGTAACTCATCATCGGCGAAAAGTGAAACTGACTTTTCCAGACTATGTCGGCCAATTACTGTCATAACGACAGGTTGCTGCGCCCCCTTTGCATTTGGACTTGGCTCTGGACCTGGCTACGGCTCGGACTCTAGCCAATGCCAATTGTCACATGTCCAGCATGTGCCAGCGGAGTTGACTCGAACCAGAGCCAGATAGGAGCGTGTCTCTGAGTCAGCTCCGCGGAGTATCTGCGATGACAAACACGACACGCTCCGCTCCCAGCCGATGACTTGCGGCCATGTCAGTCCGTGTCATTTGTGCGGAGGAGCTGCAGACCAAGTGCTCCAGTTCACGCAACCGACAGTTCAGTGGCTGTCAGGCCCAGTTCGAGTGCTGTTCAGCATTGCTTTCAATCTCATTTAATTTAAAGCTAAGCAATAGGTTTTTACCTTGGATTGGTAAATGAGGAAATCTATGAAAACTAACAAAAGAGTTTATTCTTTTTAATAAGTAATTTTTAAGCTTACTTTTTAATTTTAGCAACAGATATTTGGAAATTTTAATTTAAAATTTAATACTTCTCAAAATGTTTCCCCTGAAACCCATCTTAAAACACATATTTCATTTTTAAATTACAAAAATTTACTTGTACAACAAATATTTGTTTACAAGTCTAATGCATCCTCTAACAGATATTAACAGAAATTTAAAGATGCCATTAAGAAGATGCACCTGAGTGCATATAAATCCTAAAATATCTCTCCTGGGCATTAAAAACTTCTTACGATTCAAGATCATAAAAACAAGTAAAGTTATCACACACCCATTTGAGTTTTTAAGTGATGTAAGCAAACCACACACACCCAGCTGACTGACTGAATCTCCCGATGTTGTGTGTTTTCGAAACCCAAACAAAATCCCAAGTACTAAACCAATGCACCCCAAGACCTTTTACCCGCCAGCAGTCAAAACATAAAAAGCGCTGATAATAAGCGGTTTTTGATTTTTTTCGGTTGCCAAAAAGAGGCTGCAAACTGGCCCGAAACCGCGATGCATCCATAAATTGGCAGTTGGTGTTGCTGCTGTGATTTGGATGCTGCTGCTGCTGCGATGTTGCTGCCTTGCTGATGGTGTCGTAATTGGCAATGCGGGCCAAAAACAATTGCCAACGCGTGACGTGGCCACTGGAGTGACTGACTGGCCTTTTTGCTGGCCGAAAATTCGCGGATAAAAGTGGCAGCAGGCAGTCAGCATCAACGGAAAGTGGCACACAGTTGTTGGCCAGCACAATGGTCCTGCGATCGGGACATTTACCAATTTCTTTATTGCCGCGCATGCATATTTATGCGCTGTTCTCTTCCTTGGCCGTAACTGGCTTCTCTGGCAGGAGTTCGAGTACCATAATTCTCACGTTATTTATGCGCCAGCATTCTCAGCGTCCAGCGTTAAGGGCGCCAAACAAAACGGGAACGGAAAAAGTCCAAACCCAAAAACCGAACCGAAACAGCTATATATTGCCATGGCCAGAAACAATAACAAGAACGGCCAAGCCAAATGCGGAAGTATTCTTTCGAAAACAACAAAAAAAGTAGAAGGAGACGGAGACGGAGAAGAAACTGTGCCAACAAAGTGCAACATGAAATGCTCATTTCCATCTCCATTCCGCTGGCTACATAAATCTCTGTGCGAGTCCAATGCACACACAAAAAGGGGTAATCAAAGCGATTGATTTTTGATATTAAAAGATCAGAATTGACTTGGTTGAAGTCCACATAAATTTCTTATTATTTTGAAGTATTTGAAACGCCTTTTTGGATGCCTTAAAGAATGCTAAGAAATATAGTTCTAAATATTTCTCCTTACCAAAATATTTTTATTCTCAATTGCTTATTTTGTATATTTTTGAAACTTTTATTACAGAATCTAGATTGCACAAGGATCATTTGGAGATCTGAAATCTATTTTCAAGGTGTCTAAAAGTATGCAAATAATTATTTAACGTGATCCTTTTCCCATACAATAGTTTAAGTATGGGAAAAGGATCACGTTAAATAATTAATTGCATACTTTTAGACACCTTGAAAATAGATTTCAGATCTCCATACTTTTCAGCACTGTTAAAAATAGTTTTTTTAAAATATTTTAAAAATTTCCCAAACCTCATTTCCTTAATTACTAAATTATAAACAATTAAAATTTTCTTTCTGTGCCGTTGCAGAAGATGCACCCCCGACCCCAGACGTATCCACCGATCCAACGATCCACCACCGCTTTGTATATATCCCGCTGCGCCAGACAGCGCCAGACAAAGTGTAATCGCATGCATGTGTGTCTGTGAATGGCTTCATTGCATTGTTTAGAAACGTTTAGGCTAAAATTAAATTTGAATTTTTAATTGCTGAACGCCCCGAACACCTGTGGCTAGACCTCAGAGTTCTCTTTTGGCTCAGTTATCATCTCAGTTATTTACACTGCCAGAATCCACGAAGGGTTTCATAAAATTATAAAAACATCAATCAAAATTGCTTTTCGGGGACAGACGAAGAACGGCAGCAGGCAACAAAAATTAAATGCAGGCAGCCCAATTAATCAAAAAATTAAAGCTGTTAAATTTTTACGGAAACGCCAGCGAAATATCGGCCTCTGCTCCCAAAAAAAATAAGATGCACTTAAAGAAAGCCAGAGAAAAGTGGGGGATACAAGGCCCAAACCCTGAGAGTACGGTTTATTGATTTACGATTTATTTTCATTGGATGCCACGCAGAAATTAATGAGCCATCGATGGCTGCAGGCCAAGAGGTGACCCCGAGCCGATGTGTGGGCTTAATGGAGTGTTCCGAGTGGACCCTGGGCTAATAAATGGACCCTAGACTGCAGTGGGAGATGGAGTTCAAAGTACATAAAGATCCATAGCCAAGAGGGGAAGATGAGTCAGTTACCAGTTTTTTTAAGGAAGAAGATTGGGTGGAAGGTGAAGGCAATGTTGTTTATTTGTAAAAGAAAAACATTAAAATTTTCTTTTTAATTATTTAAAGTAAATTTCAACTGCAAGTTTTCATCATTTGCTCAACGTTTACTGCTTTTAAGTTAAAATAAATATATGAAAGTTGTATGAAACCTATTTAAAATAAATGCCATTTCCTTGAAAGTGAAAGTGAAATATTAAAAACTTTTGAATTTGTTTTAAAAAATAGTGCTTAAAGAGCCGCTTTTACATGTAACTTTTTTATCTTTTTTCTTTATATTCCCTAAAATCATTTTAAATTTCTGCACTTCATGAACTTTTATCCTTCACCAAGACCTCCTTAAATTGATGAATATTAACAAGGCGTCAAAATATTATTCCCTTCACTAAAATTCACTTTTAATTAAAATCCAACGAGCCATTGTGTTGACAGCCAGCAAAACCTTGGGAATTTTATTTCGATTCCGATTGGAGTTAAAACTTATTAAAATTGTAATCCCAAAGCAAAACCCCTTTGTGCTGGAGTCTTTTATGAAACCTATTAGGCGGGCCAAATGGGTTTCTGGCCAAAATGAAACCCCAGTTAGCTGAAGAGACCCCTCAATAAAGTAAATCTCAATTTAAATCATTTTTATGGGTCTCTTTAGAGTCAGTCCGAGTCAGTCAATCGGATGGGTCTGATTTGGGAACCAGTTTGCATTTTGTCAATCTTTACAACTGCAACGTGAATGCATTTAAAAAACAGTTAAGACGCATACGCCCAGTAAAAAGCGAAGCCACAAAAACTTGGCGACACTTAACAGCCGTAAACAGCTGTGATAGGCCAGGGAAAAGTGCAAGTCTGTCTGTTTGCTTATCGGGTTTCCAAATGAAAATGTGAAATAAATTTATAAAAACATAAAATTATTGTTGCCAAAGTCGTAAAATGATTTTTTACGGCCCATGAAGAAGGAGAGAAAATGCCTCGGGCTAGGCCAAGAGCAAGGCAGAAAAAAAACCAAGCCAAAAGGCTGGCCTGAAACTTGGCTGCCGAACTCGGTTCAAGTGCAGCCAGGTCCGGCTAACTGTTTGGGCCATTTTGTGGTCGGTCGGCAGCTAATCTGATTTGCTACATGGAATTAGAATTTAAATTGGCCCCAGCCAAGGCTCGGCCATGGCCAGCAAATGCACAATTCCAGAACAGAGCGAGCTGCAGTGCATCATTAGGCGAGTTGGAGGCACTCACCCACAACTCCATCCAGCACTTTCCTGCACTGGAAGAAAGCTTGTGGTTAAAAGTGAGCTTAGATTTTGCCAGTCTCTTGGGGAAGTACTCTTTCTTAACTGATATTTCTGGGATTTTTATTTGTTTGTCGGAGCTCAAACTTCCAGATTTAATCAACATTTTCTTTCAATTTAAATAAGGAAATGTGATAGTTTTCCAGTGCACCAACCTTACACGACCGAGACGACGACAACAGCGACACAAGAGCAACAAGAGGAACGACCACGACAACGGCATCGGCCTCCGAGAAGAACATTGCAGACATCATGCTTCCTGGTCCAGCTGGCCGGGCTTTATTCGGATTCTTACTTAGCGTAAAATGCAACGCCCCTGTGACCATGCTCCCGCCCGGGAAGAGGAGTTTTGCCAAAGGAGGACGGACGCACTGCCTCGCCGCTTCTAATAATATTTCAGTCATGTCCACGGATGGCAAGTGCAACGGCAGCCAAGGCAGAAAAATCATCAGCAGAAGCAGCAGCCGCTCCACCGCTTTCAGTTTTGTTCATTTTTCACCAAGAGAATTATTGCAGCACTCAGCGGCGGCTGAAGTGGAAATCCAATATGCGACTGGACAAATACCCCAAGCTGGAGGCGGAGACTCCGACAACGACTCCATATTCCCTGCCCTCCAGGCAAATTCCCCCAGGGAAAGAAAGGCCCGGCGGCAACTTCCTCATCCAAAATGGGCAAACATCGATGGAATTTCTTCATTGCTTTGAAGTACTTGTCAGCACTAAATCAGATTGGACTTTTCTGGATCGGGATAATATATATGGGCAACGTTTATCAGTTTGGCATGTGTTTACAGGAAATTATATTGTGAAACTGTTTAACTTTTAAGATTTTGAATTAGTCAAGCAGGAAAATAGAGTTTGATTAATATATATTAAAGTAATAGGAATTTATAAATATTTTTAAAAATATACAAGGCTTATAATTTTATTATTACAACTTTTCTAAATTAGCTTTACCTTTTAGTACAATAAAATAAATATTAAAAGGTACATCCTATTTGAGGTATTAGTTATTTTGTAATATTATGATTTCTATGAAAGAACTTTGCTAGAACAAAAATATGTATTTAAAAAGGAAATTTATTGAATATTTAATATTTATTTACCAAGAAACTTGGTTTAATATTTCTATATTTTATTTAAATTATTTTCTTGTTAATTTTCCCTGCCACAATCTCCCTGCCTTAGTGAATATACCTCTAATTTTTACCCTTCAAAGGCACAAATCGCCAGTCACGGTTAGCCGCAGCCAGCCAGTTCTAATTTGGCTGTAAATTTGTCTTGCTCTCTTGGCCAGATTATGCAATAAAAGACGCAGAAAGAATTTGTTGCGAAAAGTGAAAAGAAAATTGCCGCAAGTGTCAGACAAGGCGAGGCGGCTGGCCAGTTGTACATCCATAGATGAGAATGCTGCGCTGCGCTGGGCGAGATGAAGATGGAGCACTATTTTGTGGTAATCTGAGCTGATTATAGGCCAGCAGGAGGCCCCAAAAGCGATGCGATGTGGGGTTCAGTGGCCTGACGACCATTGCATTTTCCGTACAACATAATCGCGCGATAAGCGATCTTTGGGGCCTGTCAATGGGTAACTCCCTCTTTTCCAAGTTCCCTCCCTGCTAATTCGGCCCTTTTTTTCGCTGCAGCCTCTGGGGCCGGAGTGTGAATGTGATTGAGAGTGTGTTGGTGTCTGTGTGTGTGCGGGGAGGATGGTGTAAATCATGATTAATGCCCCAAACTTGTTTAAACAACGGCCGTGTCGAGCCGTGGCCGAAAATCCGATTAGTGGCAACGTGAGCTGCTTCCTCTGCCCTTCTCTGAATCTGAAGAAAACGCCAGAGAAATGCAAGAGGCGTGCACGATTTCCATTTTCTGAATACACTCTAAGAAAAATGTGAGTTCTAATAGGTTGTCATTATATAAAGAACTAAGAGGGGAACGTTTACAGCAGGCTCAATGATCTTAGAAAATAGAAGAGCTACAGTTACTGCATTTTTAACCAACATCTCAATATATATTTATTAAAATATATTTCTTATATATTTTTCTTCAAGTGTATAACATTTTATACATATTTCCACCTTTTCATCGGCTTTTTTTGGTCTTTCCGATGAACTACTAACAAAAGCGCAGCCCAAAAGACCAACGCACACAAATTTTCATCAAATTAACATGGGCCATTCTCGGCGGCTGCTGCCACTTTGGTTATTGTTATTGTTACTGTTACTGTTAATGCTGAAGCTGATGCTGATCAGATGCTGAAACTGAGATCCAAATCGCGCAACGACCAGTGAAAAGGCGTAACGAAAAAGAAAAACAAAAATTTTGAAAGCGCTCCGCTTGGAAAAGCGGGAAGCTGCTGCCGAAACGCTGCCTCCAATGAAGATATTTTCCAACGAACCCATCTGCCCACGCCATACCTCAGCGGAGCAAGTGCAGCGATCCTATCCCAACCACTTGAATCCACTCCACTTCAAGCCATTCCCGAACCCAATCCCAGTCTCAATCCCAATCTCAGGTTGTGTGTCTTGGCCGCTCTCGGTGTCCAATTGCAACATAATTAAGTAAGCCAAATGGCGTGTCTCGTTCGCTCTCCTGGCCGGGTTAGCATGCTTTTCGGGTGCACTGTGAGAAATTTATAGTTAAACAGCAAATTAAAAAGAAATTTTGAACAAAAAACTAACTAATGACTGCAGAAATTATTAAATAATTATCTATTCTAACAGAGAATACATCTAATTTGTTATTTGTTTTTAAAGTTTGATTTCTTGCAAAGAATATTGTTAAATAATTTGTAAATAGGTAATTCTTTCATATTTTAACAAAAAGAGGGATGCAAATTTATTTACAAAATATCTGAGTTCTTTATTTATTTAAAACAATCAAAGATTGCATTGGGATTTCAATTAAAATGAGCTCTGACTGATGATGATTGATGAGTCAATCAGAGGAGATGACTTCATAAACCTTTAAATGTTCTGGGAACCTTGTATGCAGCATTAAGTTAAACGATTAATGAATGCGAAGAGGCAGTTATGCTTTCATGACTCAGTAAGTTCCCATAATTTTCTCAGAGTGTAGGGCATAGTATGGTCGGAATTTTGTGCGTCATGTCGGGCCAAAAGACTGACTTTTTGGGCGACTCGAGGAGCTCGTGTGTGGCGCTCGCAGATTTGTTGTGTCTTTTGTAGGGGCTGCAAGACAAAAGCGATGCCAAGACAACGACAACGTCAGCACAGCCCGCCTCCGATCCCCTCTCAGGGAACGGGTTTCCATGTAATCCCGGTCTCCCCCCAGACGTGGCCAATCCCCCCCAGCATTGCATTAACCCAATTTTCAACTTGAGATGCGAAGCTGCGTGATTTGCAAATTACTGGTCTGAGCCCATGCAGTTCCATTGTGTGACGGAACTGTCCATCCGTCCAAATATCCACGTGTCCATCTGTCCATTTGTCCAGTGTTCACTGTCCACAAGCCATGTTGCGAGTGACTTACTCGTGTTTATGTGAAAACCCCACTAATTGCATGGCGCAGACGGAGAAGCAGACAATAGGCGTAAATTTAGACCATGAATCGAGATTTACATATTCATTCAATAAATTTTCTTTATAGTTTATGGCAAAGCCTAAGGTGTGATATAGAGGCTTGTCATAATTATGATTGAGATTTCACAATGGTCTCTTAAGGGGGGAAAATTAAAAGGGGGTGCAACGGTGGGTATTATAGGATTTAAGCTTTAAGATTAATATGGAAAATGGTTTGTACGTTAGGTATCTTAAATAGGGCTTTTTAGGACCATTATCTAAATTATAAACAATATAATTGTGTCAAAATTTTAATTTATATTTGATAAATACATATTCTAGGACTTTATATGACTCATTTCCTATTTTCTTAAATCTTAAAAAACAAATATTTTCCCTTTCAAATCCAAGCTTGACTCAATCATTAATTATTTAAGGTCGAAACGAAAAGGTTTCCATAACCCGAGTAGGTACATAAATACCTCAAATGGAAATGTGATACTTCAGAAAATGACACACGCTGGAGGGAAAGTGTAACAAACGTTTGTGAGCCAGACCTTTGACCCAAATAAATTGTGACAAATCCAGAGATACATATCCAAATGGATATATTGTGAGCCTTGATATTGTATAGCTTCAACCATTCTTCAAAGCAACAAGCCATGACTAATTTACTAATAAGTTTTGTATAAAAAATCTAAACCCTTTGACAGATTGAGAAATCCATCTTAATTAAAAAGAAATATTGAGATGGAAAAAGTCAGGATTTTGCATTTGTCAAACCAATTTGTTCAATTGATGTCATATCATGTCGTGTTCTCCGCTGATTTCCGATGAGCACGTGTACAAGTCGGTGGGCATAACAAGTTGGATTCCCTCACGGATCCCAAGAAAAACTAATTAAACGAGCATCTGCCTGGGCCAAGGTTTCCATTGCCCCGATGGCATGACTTGGACTCCAGATAAGCCCAGTTCCAGCTCCGTCTCCAGCTAAAGAGCTCAGACTCAACAACTCTTTTTCCTCGTTTATTATTTTTTTTTTTTTAGCTGAGCACGCGTAGGCGTAGCCATTGAGCACAATGCTTCACGGTGCAAAATGTTAACGAATTTTCACAAGCCCCAGCCGCATTCTAAGTGCAGTTTTTCCAAGCCCAGCATATCAAATCATTCGTCACTCGCCCCCCAAAATCCCCCTGGCCTGTCCATAATTATCGCAGAACCAGGCTCAAGCTTAGACCTGGAGCTTGGAGCCAGCAGTTCCGAGTTGGAGGTTGGAGTCGTCGATTGTTGACAAGCAATTTGCAGGCGGCGAACTCGAGCCCTGACTTCACATCCAGCTGCGATTGTGCCTCCGTCTAAGGCTGGCACTGGGAAAAATATATAAATAGTTCTGAAAACTAACCAGATATAGATTAAAATATCCATAAATTATTTTTCAATAATTAAACTTTACTGAAAAATGTTTTGCAATAGACTTTGATTATAAACGTAGGCGCATTTAACACCACAAATTTTAAAAAATCAAGGATTAGCAGGAGGAGACGCCAGAGAACGCTCGCAAATAAAGTTCTTATGGAAGTGGCAGCTATCGTCATTCATTAGATACGTAAAGTTATATCTAAACTCATCGCAATGCTGCTCTCCATTTGTATTATCTGGTTGTGCGGGATGCCAAAGTGCAGGGTCAACTAGCTGTCCACTTGGAAACCAAGTATGCTTTCCCAAGGTCAGAAAGTCGTTTCCTGAAGTCCAGAAGCTGCCGTTTGATCCTTTATCATCCAGAAATCGGTTGATTACATTATATTTCTCCCAGCTATCAAGCGAGATAAGATTGTAGCCCAAGTTCTCGCAGAAAACCCGAGCCTGAAACCAGTTCTTCCACACGTTCTCCTCAATGTAAAAGAGAGTGTCGCCCACGTATATAAAGTTCTTAGTTTTCGAACTCACTAAATAGGGATGCGAAAGGATTACTAAATAAATAATGCTTAGGGAAAGGATCTCACCATCTCCTTGCACTCCGCTTAGGTAAATCAGGCCCAGAATGGCCAAAATTCCACTGTACTTGGTAAGCATTTTGAAATAACTGTTGTGGTTTGTTCCTAAACTGCAGCCTTTTATACCACAAAGAATGATTCAAATTTCATTAGAAAGACAGAGTGAGTTGGCCGATAGATAGGCCAAAACCGCAGTATCTAGCTTAATCAATTTGGTATCTGTATTTTGCTTGTCTTATCATTCAAGACAGAGAAAGGTGAGATCGTGTTATTCGGTCAAAATCTTCAGACAATTGGAAGGTTGATAAGAGTATAGGTATATTATACAGTATATATAACTCTGTATAATTCTTTAAAATATTTTCTTCATCATAATAGAATTCTCCCGAAGAAGTATATTGAGAACAGAAGACGAGTGATTGGAAAGTTTAGATTAATTTAGATTGAAAGTCCAAGTAGGAGTGAAATAAGCAAAGACAATCACCTAATAATTTAAATAACAGACAAAAAAACTATCGATAAATATAGATTTATAGATAAATGGCAATCATATTACTATTTACTTCACCCTATAAATAATCGTCAAAGAAGTTGAAATAACAAATTGCAATATAGATTTTTATAGGAAATTTAGAATCGATAGCCTTCAATATACTTTTAGAATTGTAAGATCCAGGATCGATTAAGAGCGATAACTTAATCACTCTATCAGAATCGATATATTCTAAAAGAATATAAAAAGCAGTTAATGAGCATGGCTATAAATCAAGAAGAATATAGAACTCTTTCTCAACTCCCATAAATAATAAATAAATATATAAATAAATCCCAGATTCGAATACCTAACATATTTTCCCATTTTTCCCAGTGCACCCTGAATCTCTGTCTGGGGTCACAGAGCTGCTCGGAGTGCACATAACTCTGCGCCGGGTCTCTTGTCTCATTTGATTGTGCATTTGCCAATTGTGTTGCTTTTTGGCTTTTATTGCTGCGGCTGATTGAAGTCAAGGCCCTGCTTTGTTTTCGATTTTTATGCCAGGCCATTGCAGATATCTGCAAGATACAGATACTCGATTCCGGGCGGCAAGTGGCATTTAAGCGGCAACGCCCACCTCAGCCACCGCCCCGTATCGACACCTACGAAAGCCTTTAAGGAAAAAATACAAGTAACCCGAGTCCCGGAATCCATAATTAATACATCAGCTACCGATCGGTGGCGCAACTGCAATCGCAAATCAAAAGTCAATCAATAAGAGTTACCACAAATAAAAAAAAAGTAACAGACATCAATCAAGTGTCGGACGGCAAATGCAAAACATGCACACTGCAGACATAAATTGAGTTTATCAAACAGAAGCCAAAACACTGGTTAAAAAGGCCGCCGTAGAGCAAATTTCGAATGGTACAAATGCTGTTTTGGCGTTGAGTTGCAACATTTGGATAATTAAAAGCGTAATTTCCACGGCCTCTGGGGGCGAAGGAGCGGAAAACGACTTAACTTCACTTTTATCCGCATTTGACGGTGATTAACACCGAACCCGCAACCGCAATTGAATCGCTGCACCGACCATTAACCAGGTTCGATCGCTGCTGAGAGGGGCATTTCATATACATACAAGCTGAGATACATGGATATACTCGTATATCTGCCGATGGCGGCGTGTGAATATCGCGGCAAAGCCAATCCGCACGGAGCAGTCATTTCCATACGCTCTGTTGCAACTTGCCACTTGCAGTTGCAGTTGCATTTGGCGATGCACGTGCAACGCTTAAATAAATAGAAAACTAAAAAATATATAAAGGCAAGGCAGCAGCGCCTACGTACTGAGGCAATCACAGTGGAAAATGATGCCGCGACATTAAAGATCTTGCCGGGGAAATAAACTGGGAGAAATTTAAGGAGCCCAATGAAAATTTAAAAAATTGTATATTTATTTACAGAAGTCATTTTAGGAATTTCTATATTATCAAAGTCAATTATAAGGAAAGAAAGTCATTGGTAACATTTATTTAAAGTTTACTTATAGCGACAATTTGCTAGGAAATATACATATTTTTCAATAGTTTTGAAAAATAATGTAAAATTCGTATATTTTCATTCTATACAATATTACACTTTACACCATTTATATTTTGTATAAAAATTATTTAAAAATATTATTATAGAAGCCTTTACGAAATAATTCGTATTTCCGTTTTTTTTACACTTTTACAACAATAAGCATATTAATTAATATTATTTTTAGGTGTAAAGAGCATGCTTGTAAATATGTAATTAATAATAACCTAATTTCCAAATGTTTTTTTTAATTTTTATACATTTTTGTAAAGTTATTAATTAAGTATGTACGTTCCCCTTTTTGACAGCCAACCCAAAATTGCGTTGATTTACGTTTCCCATAACGCTTTTGCCCCACTGTGCCATGACTGATGATGCTAGCTGGATAGCTGTGCCTTGTGGCATGATTTTGGCAGTTGCCGCATAAATCAAAAAGTGTCATAATTTGCAACAGCCCGCACACACTGGTGGCTACCCTCCCATATTGCGCATACGCAGCGTTTGCCCCCTGGCAGATGCAGGAGCGTTAAGTTGCAGTACTGCAATCGGAATCGGAATTGGAATGCCTTTGCCCTTAAGTAGACGGACATTAATTCCAATTAGAAAATATCAGAGCACACTTGGCAATTGAAAACTCGTTAAAGTTCATTACCTTAAAGCGACGCAGAGACACACTCGAAGCGCGGAGGGGCTGCCTTTTCGAGTCAATGCCACGCAGATCTTGGCAATCTTGGCCAGATCGATACCAGATCGGTGCAGCCAGAAGGCGAAGACGTGCCATATCTAGCCAGAGATCGAAGCTATACACTTGGGTTGCTGCAATTGCAATTGTCTCGCGCACAAGTGCTTGGCAATTGACACACACGACAATTGAAGTCGCGGCGAAGAGGTGCTGGAAAAATCAAAGCCACTTGGCCTTGGGGCTAATTTCCAGCCAAAGTCCGGAGACCGAAGACCGGGTCTGGTCTCAAATTAGCAGCTGCTGCTGGAACGCTGACATTGAAAGCGCTTCGTGTCATAATATTTAAATAATTTATGTGCTCCCCGATAAGCCTCGGATCTTGGGCCAAAGGTAAGCCTTTTCGGCTGTGTATTTATTTATGGCTGCAGCAACCTTGAACCGCCGGGCAGCGGCTCTGATAAATGCAATCGGACACGCCTCGCCCCAAATGCCGCTGAGAGATCGCCAGACCTCAAGACCGACTTCATCTATCCCAGGGGTGTGACCCAAAACCATTACTCTTCGATAGCTCAATGAACTGAAGATTGCAAGGTTAATAAAGTCTGCTCGATTCCGCTTAATCTTGTGGTTTAGATAAGATGTATTATCTTTTTAATCAGATTTTTAATCGAGGGAGGATGTCTTCTTTTAGCGAATTTTATGATATATAACATGAATTATGAACTCTTAATCAACATAAATATTTCCCCAAAATCTAATAAATATTTTCTGCTGAAAAAAATCCACAACTAAGACATCTAAATGACGTGGAAAATGATTTGGCAAGCGTTCTTACTTAATTTTAGAATGTTCCACTTACCGCTCCATCTCCTTGGGGTCCGTGGGATATCCCCGCCCGATGGTGTTCGTCTCGAAGGGATCTTCGGTGGTGAAACCGGTGGACACTGTGCTGGGTGCCGTGGTGGTGTAGCTATAGCCCCGTCGTGCAGGAATCAGCGGGGGTATGGTGCCCATGCTGCTGCCCAGACCCGGACTGGCCGATCTTCTGTTTAGATTCGGAGGCGGCGCCATGGTGGTGCTGCTCACCGATGGCACAAAGGAGTAGCCCCTGCGCCTATCCTGCACTCCAATGAACTCCACATCATGGGTGTTATCCTCACCCTTTCCGGATCGCGAAGACGAAGGGATGGGTGGCGGTGGAGGTCCAAAGGTGTTGGTCAGGATATTGTAGGTATTGTAGTCCCACTCGGATGTGGGTTTGGTCTGGTGGAGGCGTCTTGCGCCCTGCACCCTATTGTAGGGATTATGGGGCTGAATTCGTCGCAGTCTGGTGACCTCCTGCATGGTAACACCGGGCAGCAGTTCCACATCCGACTTGGCATTCTGCATAAGTTGGGATCTCCGCTGTTGCCTCTGAGATGAGCTGGCAGGATTCCCCTGATGACGCGTCCTGTGGCCATGTGTCCGATGATGATGATGCAGATGAGTTCTATTCAGGTTCTGGTTAAAGTTTGGGCTCTGGCTGGGGCTACTGCTATTCTGAACACCTGATGCTAGCATCACTGTGCAGCAGAGCAGCAAAAAGCAGCCCAAGGAGTTGATTCCCAGCATGATGATGTCCCGCTATCTCAATTCACTTGTTGAAACTGCAAGGAAATAAAATAAAAGGGGGACTTTATTAATTGCTGAACTCGTTTTGTTTCGTACGCAAGCCCTTCCCAAATGCATTCACTTTCGTTCTCATTCAAATTCCTAGGCATTTTGCACGCCTCGCGGCGGCGCTTAATGTAAGCAACAAGACGGATCCACGGCTTCTCATTAGCGATTCCTTTGTCCCGTGGAGCGCCGACCTGTCTGTCCATCAGCGGGTAATTGAAAGGTAGCATAAGTATATTAACTAGACTACAGTCAAGGCTACAGGATCAACACGAAACTGGAATACACTAACTTGGCTATAAAGTAAATAATTTGAAGTTTGTTGATCCTGTCTTTAGTAGCTTAAAAACGACCTAGAATAAACCTAATTTCTGAGAATATTTTTCGTTCTCAAAAAGGACTTAAGGAAGCTACCTCATCAGAGGCACTATATCAATATATATAGATACAACCCGATGAGGCTGAACGGTTTTCACGGTCGAGTGGCCAACACTTCCAAGTACGGCTCGCATTTTTTTTTTTTACGCCAGAAACAAAAGGCAATTTGTTGACGATGACGGTGACTGTGATTATTATTCTTACATGACGTTGTTGTTGCTGCTGCTGACCGATAAATCACACGTTAAACAAAAAAATGTATATATAAAAAAAAAGAAAAGTAAACGCGTTAACAGTTAACCGGCCAAAAACGTGAACCAAAGTGGAGTGAACCGAAGCCGGAAGCAAGAAATGCATCAATTTTCTCGCTTTGTTCGGTCATTTCTCAAAATTTCACGCACTGCCAAGCCAAAAGCCTCTCATTTGTCAGCATAAAAATACAAATTAAAAAACATAAAAAAAAGAAGAACAGCCACCCTTAACCCATTGGGTATAAAAAAACAATTATTGCAATTGCTCAGTGAGCTTATTAATATTCATTGCTCCAACTTGAATTTATGAGTCCACCCGCCCTGCTCATTAAAGCGGATCTAACATGTGTTCTTGTGTTTTTTAATTTGGAAAATTTGTACACTGGAAAAATCAGACTTTAAGGTATATTGGGTACAATTTTCTTTAGTTTTGAAAATGTAATTTCAATAAGGATTTCCAGCTTAATTAAGGCAAAGAGTTCTAAACCTTTTTTAAAAGTAAATTAAATGAAAATTACATTTAAAAATATTATAAAAAATTTCTTATGTACAAAAATAGTCTAGAAAATTGCTTTTTATATTTAATTTCTTCTAGCATTATACTATAACATTTTCTCTCTCTGTACTTGCAATTGAAAAAGTCCAAAGAACTTTTGATAGGTCCGAATGACAGCAGTCTCTTTCTTGACTTGAAGTCGTCATTAACATTTGCTGCGCTAATTAAAAATCAGCATCGAGAGATTGGGAAATTGTGGGACAGTAAGCAGTCAAAATGTGGCAATACCGACCCTTTTTCCCAGATGCATCTCAACACGAGGGAGAGACAGCACCACCGAAGGGGGAGTATCAATCAGGTGTGGTTTTAAGCCGCTTAGTAAGTGAAACCCTGGGACCCCTTGGGCTCGACTGCCACTCAAATGACTGCCAAATGTCCAACTCAGACTGCAGACTCCGGACTCCATACTCCGCACTCCAGGCCCAATCCCAAACCCCAACCAGTTGTCATAACTCTGCACAAGTTCCGAGAAATGCAAAAACGCTAAAAATGGTTAAAAAGGTTTTCGGGCGCCGCACAACAGCAAACTTAATCGAGACTGCAGACAGACAAATAAACTCAAAAAATATATAAAAAAGAGTGATGAAGAAATCCAAGCAGAGGGGAAAACAACTTGATTCCGTTGAAATCTAAGCCGGGCAACTGCTTCAAAGTCGCTCGGAGTTGACAACTCGCCTTGACCTTGCCGGGATTGCCAAAAACGGTCAGTCCGTAGATAAATCAAATCCCATAGCCGCGGCATTCGTCTGAACCCGAAGGTGGAGATGAATCCAAAGATATATGTGTATCGTATATGTATGGTATAGAGATCCAGCCCACTGCCGATCGGCGGCAATATTTTGATATATCTCTAATTAATAGCTGGGCAATGCCATAAGAATTGATTATAAATCAACTTTGGGCACCGCTTTACCCGGAATTTATGCAAAGGCTGCCATAAATTTCCCTTTTTCCTCAACTAGAAATTAGTGTGTGTTAAATGTTATTGATTTGTTTTCCCAGCACATAAATCACATGGCTAAATACTAGCAAGAATGGGAATGGAGGCGTGTTTCGTTCCCCGTCGGGAAAGTGTCAACTTTATTTTTGTCACCCTGACAAGACACGGATTCTGTGGGAGTATCTGTATCGCAAACTATATCTGTATCTGTATCTGTATCTGTAGCTGTGCGAGCTGACCCAGACATGAGCTACGGCCAATGAATCACTAGAGATGCGTAAAACAGACGCTATATATATCAAGAAATTAGGGAAGAAAATTACAGTGAAGTCTGAAATTAGGGTAATTAGAATTTTATAGGAAATTTAATTGGTCTTTGTAGTGAGTCAGAATTCAAAAAGATAATGCTTAAAGCCATGGGTAACTACTTTGTGAATAAAAATAATACGAATGAGATACTTTAAACCTCTTTTTTATGATATTATAATTAATGTGATTAAAAGTTTTGTATACAAATATTTATTAGAAATAATAAACAAATGCATCAGGAATTTTTTTTGGTCCTTGTTAATCACATAATGTATTCATTTAAGCAACTTTATTTTACAAAATATGTAGTATCCTCTATTTAAATACTTTTATAATGAATTAATCTTCAAAAACTAACAAAATAAACTGAATTTTTACTAGTTTATAAAAATATATTTACAAATTCCTATAGGTAAAATGTAATCTTCAATTTATCAACAAGTAAATACTTTTACATAATAAACTATTTAACCAATATCTTTCTTATCGAATCCCACCTGTTTTCCTACTCTAAATGTTCCATAGAAACAGTGCTTATGTCTCATTCCCATTTGACATGTTTTTGGTTGTCATAGGAAATGGTTTTTCTGGGGGGAAAACTTTAATAAAAAAGCGGAGAGAAATATCACACTTTCGTCTTAATTTTTTATGAATAAATCTTTTTCATTTCCCCCATTAATCATCACTAAGAACTGCAGCAATTACAAAATTACCTAATTAAAAAGCAGACATTATGGAATTTTATAAATATTCAAATTTTTACCTTCTTTCAATGGCGTGTAAATTGATCATTACTCGAGGTATTTTTGAGCAGAATTTCTGGAATTCTGTAATTTAAATTAAGAACTTTGCCTCAGACTTTCCATTTAAATGTTAATTAAATGCCTCTCTGGCTCTTTTTTTTCTCTGACTTGTTTTTTTCACATTTTTTTTGTGCAATTCCAAACAGCTGCCACTTTAGCATGCGTTTTTATTTATGTTTTGTGTAATCGGGGCCGCTCCTCAAGTTCTTATTAAGAGATAAACTAAGAGCTTAACGCCGCCTGCCGAGGAGATCCCCAGACATTCGAGAAATTGTTTGGTAACTCGCCCGTCCAACACCATTTTTTTATGGCTGAGTGAGAAAAAAATTTTGTATTTTTCAATTTGTTGGCTGCTATTGTTTGCTGTTGCAAACGCTTTTCAGCACTGCTTTCATTAACATTATATCGACAGCTAGGATGAGCTGCAAAATGCCTTAGATCTTGGAACTGGAACTGAATTAAATGTCCGATCTCGCTCCTAGGGGGGCAGTATATTGGGGAAAAAAATGCACAGAGAAGAATTATGAGTCAGTTTATTGCTTATCTTAAGAAGTTTGAATTTTTAAGATTTTTCTTGAATAAATTACATAAATAAGGAAACTTTTTTTCTTGAGGAAAATGTAATGAAAAGGAAAAAATGTAGATTAAAATAATCTGAAAATTATTGAAAGTAATTCTTTTGAAATTAACTAATTGTATTCCCTTCAAGGGTTTCTTCTTAATAATATACAACATTTCTGTTCTCTACGACTCCTAGTTTTCGTCAGTGTACAATTCCGGGTAAAGAATAAAGCCACCCAGCGACTGATATAATTTTCACGCGGTGCTCTGGAGTTCAATAACCGAACATTTCGGGTATTATCCAATATATATATCTTATCTGATGGATTGCCAAATATTTGAGATGAAAACCAAGGGTGAGAGAGGTGCTGTTGGAGGGAGTTGCACATTTCATTCATCCCCCCCGTGGGCCTTGTTTATTGTTCTTGTTGACGACGGGTTCGTCTTCGTTTTCCCACGACAGCCAAGACAGCTCTCTGATGGCTTGAAAAATCACGGCCAACGAAATGGTTAATAGTGTGTCGTAGACCGGCGAATTGATAGTATACTATATACATCTTTCACATGCTGTTTTATTTTGTGTGTTGATATTGTGTTGCTGTCTTTAATATGCAAAATCATGACACATTTGCCCAGCGTTTGTATCTCGTTTACTTTTGACATTCCCCTCCGCCGGCACAGCCTCTCTTTTTCTTTTCTGTTTTTATTTTTCTGAATGTTTTTATTTTTTAACAAGATCAACAAACTGTCATTTGGCGGGTAGCAGAGGGGGAATCGGCAAGTGGGGCCATGGGTCGTTCGATCGCAGCTTTTGTTTACACTTTACTTTCAGTCCAATTAAAGGAATGTTGCCGGCCTTTGTTGCCGCGTTTCCTTCCTAACAAAGTTCGAGTCTCGGAGATGAAAAGCGAAAACTATGCAATATGCTCAACATCGACAGTTTGACATCCAAAAACCGCAACTACACCCAGCCAGCTTTGCTACACAGTGAGAAATAGCTATTAATATGAATTAAAGTGAGACGATAAAATCTCCTTAATTTATTACTTAAGTTTAGGTGGTAATAATATGTATATTGAAAACTTAAAATATATTACTCTTTGGACAAATAGAAGAAAAAAAGTAAAAAAATAATAATACTTAGGGAAATATGATAATGATAATATAATTTCATTAGTCGATTTTACTGATTTTGCGATTTCTATTGAATATGTTTCAGTTTCCACCAAAGAAAGCTTTTCAGATTTATTTAGTTTGCTGCTGAATTCGTACTTGGGAATTCTAAGTGCCACGTGTGTTCTATTTGTACGCTTATTGTTGGTAAGTGTATAACTTTTATTATATTAAAATATATATAATGATATGTAAAAATGATAATCAACTATTAAAAACAAACGTGGTTTCTAGTTACCAAATTAAATTAATTCTTAAAAAATTAATTCTCTATATATTCCCCTAAAAACCTATTCCCCTACACTTTTTCACAGTACAAAACTGCAGCAAGTTCAACTTCAAATGCGAAACCCATTTCAATAACAATTGCAATAGTCCAAAAAAGGCAAAAGGAAAAAAAAACAAGGCAGCGGCGTAGCTCGCTTTGCTGGCATGTCCAGTCTTTTGCTAATTGCTTTGCAGCTGTGCTGCCACGCCCCCTCGGGCCCCATGCCTTCTGCATATCCCCATGGCCATGTGTATATCCCCACTGGTTCCATAGCTCATGGTGACCCTAGACTTTGTTGGGGGAGCTAAAGCCAGACAAAAGACATAAACCCAGTTACCGTTAGCTGCGTAATTTATGCAAATGACTTTGGTTAATTAGCAAAGCAAAGGAGAGAAAAAAAAAAGGAAAACAAAACAAGAAACTAGTGGACATGCGCCATGTGACGTACTCTCCCCCCTCTCGAGTTTTCCGTAATAATATTTGTTGAAAGATTATGATATGCAGGAAGGCACGATCGCATTTTGGGGCGAATCGTGCCCGTGGAACCCGATTTTCGATTGCGCACCTGCCCCGAGCGATATGTGTCCAAATGCAGTGTGCATTTGCACAAAAAAAGAAATATTTAATATTATATATAAATTAGCTCTTGCATAATTACCTCACAAAACGCGTCACAACAAAGGGGGGTCTATTAATAAAATTATTCAAATTTGTTGCATTTTCCGCTTTTGTCACACCATTGAGGCGGATTTATACAAATTTGTGATGAAGATAATGCCATGGATACAGGTTGAATTAACATATAGCCACCTAAGGTATTGACAAGCAAAATGGACTAGGGAAGAAAAGTTGAGGCTTGAGCCTCTTCGCAGAGAGGAGAATTCATTCATGGGAAAAAGACAGCCGGTTAGATTTTTAAATCTTTTCTCAGTGAGCGTAAATTAAGGCGTTTAATTCGAATATTTAATGAAAATTTATTATTATGATCGAAAATAAGACATGAAATAAGAAAATCAAGATGGAAAACTCTAAAAATTATAATATTTCCATTATTAATATAAATAAATTTAAGCCAAATTTATGAGATACAAAATTATCTGGAAAAAATACAATGAAAACATAAGGCTTTTGGTGTTATTTAAATATTTTTCAATTATAAATATTTATAGTTATATATATTATGTATGTTACGATTTAGGTATATATTTCTGTACATATTGAACCTTATGTAGTATGGCTTCAAGCCAAGAAAGACTTTCTTTCTTAGTAAAAAAAATATAGTTAATTCAAGTTAGTTATAAATAACTTTAACATTAAAAACAACTTTATTTAAAATGCATTACTTAGCTCTGATTACGTAGAAATTTACAATCATTAGCATATCTTTCCCTAACATGACTTACTAATTAAGAACTAATTTTTCTGTATCAAAGAACATGACTTTATCCGCCTTGGGTTCCCACAATAATCAATTCCTAAACCATTTATGGCATTGTGTAGTTAGGGTTCTCCCGTAAAAGACATAAAGGTAGACACAACTTAGTTAGCCGCTCCACAAAATGCAAATTACGTCCATAAGTGACAAGCAACTCCCAGACAGGATCCCCCCCACTGCCCACCGTGGTGGGGTGTGCGATTTTGAGCAAGATTAATGCACTAGGAAATGTCGCGCGTCGCTTGACACACATTCAATTCATAAATAATTGCAATTAATTAACAATATTTGCATGAGACTTACACTTGGGTTATTGTCGAGAGGGTAGGATGAGGAGATTCCCTGGTATTATTTCGCGATAATCTTAAAGATGCTCAAGGCACGAGGCTCACACAAATAAATCAAAACACAATTATGTCAAATTTGCAATCACAAACCATAAATTGAATTGAGTTTTCGCGCTGACATTAAACAGATACGCGGCATTTGGGTTTTATTTGTATTCTTTTTTGTAATCACTTAAAAACAGAATCGTGAATTGTGGGGGCTTTTAAAATATATTCATAAGCAATTATGCCTGCCCCTTGCTATTGTGTTTCCTCTGCGGATTCTGCGTTAGCCGCTTCCGTATGCCAAGCGATCGGGAAAAACTCGCTGAGATCTTCGAGACTCGAGATTTACTTTTCTGCTGGCGCGGCGGAGCTAACACGAACCAAACCGATCGCTTAGAAGTCCCGAGACGAACTGAAAAGTGCCCGGCCGAAACCGAAAGTCCAGTTAACGATCGCCGATCGGCGACACAGTCAGTGCTGTCCGAGCTGGAAGATCTTTTTTAAGAGCTGTGCTAATACAACTATCTGAAAAGTAAACGGAATTCAATTTATAAGTTTAATATATAATATAAGATACATATTTATAATATTAATAGCATTACACAGTTGCCAAAATATATTTTTATTTAATTTGTACATCTTTAAATTCCCCTCTGTAATTGCTGAAGCTTTATTTCCGTAAACAAATAATGTAATAAAATGTAATAAATATACAACGTTACAGATTCTGCAAAATTTTTGTTTATTTATAACGGAATCTGTTGAATAAATATATGGTTTCCTAGTTAATTAGTCATATTTCTGTTATCTTAAACCAACTGATGACGTTTTTACAATGTGCTAATATAATATTTGTTGTTTAATGAATTGATTTCAATAAACTAAATGTTTAATACAGCTAATTTAAACTATACTGATATGGGTTTTAATATGAAATGTATATTTATAATTAAATAAAAAGATTCAATATAAATTTATGATGTATGCAAGTCATCATTTCTTGAATATATAATTGAAGACCTGGAGAACTTACTTATTTCAATATATATTTTAAAAAGTCTTTTGAAAATAACAGTATTTTTTATCAAATGCATAAGTTTCAGATGATAATTAAATAAAATCATTAAAACATTATTTATCTATTAGACTTTTATATAAATAAAGTAAAAAGTTATATATTTTATTCCTATATTTCGCTATATAATATGAATAGCAAAATGACATATTTGCAAAATAATGTATTTAGAACTAAAGTAAAATTAATTTAATACAATATGAAATTTATATATTTTAAATTAGAAAAGGAAATACATGTTGCCAAGCTAAGCCTCTTTTCTTATTAGGTTTAAATTTAGTAAATTTTCTTTTCGTTTCTTATTAGGTTTTTACTTAGTTTTTATAAACCACACATTTCAAGAAAATGTAATTTAAGGTGAATTAATATATTTAATTTATTCTTTATTTTTAAATTTATTTAAAATTAAGAAGCCCCAATTTTAAGCTTTCTATAGCCAAACCCTCATCTCCGTCAGACCAGTTGAAGCCCATGTTCGGTGCCCATTCGCTGGTTCGTTCATACAAAATTGGACTGATTGGAAACAAGTTGGCTTCCTTTGTTCGATGCAACTGAGGTCCCTACGGGGATGGAGTGGGCGGAGGGGCTTCTGGCGAGGCGTTCAGTGGGTGGTGGGTGGGTGGAGTGAGCAGCAGGTAAGCTGTATTTGCCCTCGGCTGGTCGTTGCCTGATGTTTGAGTGCATTACTACAGCTGTTTTGTTTATACGCGAACGTCGCGTCTCTTTTTCTCTGGGCCCAAAACTATTCCGAGTTTGCGGTTTGTGCTTTTTATGGCCTGCCTGTTGTTGTTGTTTTTTTGGTTAGTGTTGCCGCTGCTGCTGTGTTGTTCTGCCAGCTACTGTGTTGTCTTTGTTGCCTCTTCTTCGGCGGATGGTGGCAAGTTGTTAAGTTAAATATTTACCCAACGCCGGGGCAGCCCACAGCCAGTTTAGTGCTCCGCTCCGCTGATCTTTCGCCTGGAGAATATCCCAATCCGAAGACGAAGCCGAATTCGAATCTAAAGAGCGTAGAGGGAAGGGGGAAGATTGGAGAACGGAGAACACAGAACTTGTTGGCAGCCCTTCTTCATATGACCATATCGGGTGCTGGATCTGTCGTTGTCATCATAAGAGTGCTACTGTGAGCCACACTCGAAAAATGCCAACAAGTCTATGTCTTTGCCTAGAAATATTTCTGAAATATAGGAAATTTAAATATCATAATTTAATCTCTAGAAAAAGAAGATCTTTTTCACACTAAACTTTTTGTATTACTTTTAATATTATTTCTAAATTCCCCTTATTACTTCCAAGTGTATTTGCCTTGTACTATTAGGCATGGCCCGGGAGCTGAACACATTGGACATGTCAAAAGGATTTGCGCCTGCGCTCTGAGAGATCCCAGGCTCAGGCATTCGGCGGAGTATCCCATAAACTGGTTACACATTCCCTGGCTGAGGTATAAAAAAAAACACAAACCTGGTCATAAATTGAACAATGTGCCAGCCATTGACAGTTCGCTTAGCGACCCAAGGGTCTGGTCTTCTTTCTTGTTATTATTTTTATTATTTGTGACGGAGTCTGGCTTTTGGGTTGCCTCCGTGGCGTGTATCACAATTTATTGGGCTATTAGTTGCCACTTGAGTGGGGACTGTGGGGATCGCAAGGGAACACCCACGCTGCGTTCCCAAATCGTATTCAAATAAAGCATAAAAGCTGATAACAAAGGCCTGGAACCCCGCTCAGACAATTAACTGATAACAATTCATTAGCATTTCGTGTGGGTCTCGATTTTCGTCGATCTTCGTCGATCGTCATCATCGTCATTATCGCTTCCATCATCATCATCGGTTGCAGTGTCTATTCATGGGGTGTTTAGGTAATTTGACAGCCGTTTGATGAGACCCCAGAAGATGCAGCCAAATTGTATCTTCTTTAATGACTCAGGTGGGTGGGATCGTGGAATCGATTTAGGTATAGACAATCTGGTTTAATGGGGACTAGAAAAATGCATGCTATTAGTTGATTTTTAAACAAAATATATACAATTTTATGCTAAAGTAATACTACTTTGTAAACACACAGTACAAGGCCCTCTATAAGGTGTAAAAAACACACAGTACAAGGCCCTCTATAAGGTGTAAAAAGCTTTAGTTTCTGGCTTATTAGATTCAATCATAGTCCTATCATTTCTGTTTACAATTAAGACATATTTCTTTATAAATATTTATTGTAACTCTACCATTTCACACATGTTCTAAAATTAATATTTATTGATCTTGATATTTTTTTATTGGTGATAAATAATTTGACAACCGTTTGATGAGAAACAAGCAGCTAAATTATATCTCTATTTAATAGGTCAGGTGGGTGTATTCATGAAATCAATTTAGCCATAGAAAATCTAGATCAATAAAAAGTAGGAAGAGGTATACCATAAATATTATATTAACGTATAAGAGATAAAATCAATAGAAAATAATAGCCAATAAAATGTTAATGTTAGTTTATAATAAAATATATAAGCTATTGTATAATAAAATGTAATAAATATTATTCACATCATAGGTTAAATATTTAATCATATAAATTTGTAAACATTTTTAAAATATTATCGAGTTTATTATTTTACTAATGTCACCTATTTGATATAACAAAATTATTTGTAAAAATTCCTACAGAATACAACAGTTAAAAAACCAAGACATTAAGTCTAATATCTCTTTTATGATCATATAAAATCTGGCATAAATTCAAGACTCGAATTGCACTCCATCTGATGGCATCGGTGTGTCAGCAAATTTGTTTGATTCTTGGTAAAATCGTAACTTTGCGCCCTGTCAGGCATTATCCATGCCTTGCATCTGGGTTGGTTTTGGATTGGCTTTTCGAATTGGAATTGAATTCGGAGTCAGTCCCGGGGGCTGGGTCGCCAGATCATGCCTCAATTTGGGGCAATGTGTGGTGCAGTCTTACTTGGCAGGGGGGGAAACCCGGTGAGGAATTTCTGACTGCGACCATAAATTGCCAACGAATGTGTCAAGCTCGTGGCAAAATTTTCCAAACAAATTCACTGAAATGTTCTTTTGACACTGTCAACCCTCCCGTATACGCCCATAATTTATATGATCACGCTGACGGAAGCGCACGAATTGCCATGGCGAATCGCAAATTGTACAAACAAAAGCTAAAAAGCTAACAAATCGGAAAACTGGCAAACAAATCAAATGATGAGCCGTGCGAGCAATCTATCGTCGTGTGGCGGCCTTGAGGCCTTATTAAGCCGTAACTTCCAGGTTGCTAAGGATAAGCAGCCACTAATGATGAGGCATTGATCATGCTTAGCATGGCTTTGGGGTATGATTAAAATTCTACTGATTAAAGCAATGATTGCTAAGGTGTCTAAATTCCAGAGAAAATGAAAACATATTCAAAACTAAATCAGCAATCGGTAACTCAATACTCAAATTTTCATATACACAACAGCTTGTCCCACATTTGTTGTATTTCAAAATTTATTCCGGACCTAGACAATCAGACCCAAAATGCAGTTAGCATTCTGGAAGATCACTGCGAAGGAAGACCAGCTCGAACAGATAACGCCCATCTGGAAGGATTTGAATGCAACATTCGTGACGTAAGAGGGGGAATATTGAAATATATAAGTTTTAATATCCTGTATTCGGTTTAGTGTCCTCAATTGGAGCTGGCTCATCTACACCATCGCCTTGCTGGTGATATCCGTGTGCTGCTATTATGCATACCGTGATCGCTGCCGCCGGACGGAGACTATGCGACGTCGCCGGGTAGTTCAGCACGCCGAGAATCGGTATAAAATTAAAATTTTATTCCAATTATTTGATTAATAATTTCCTTATTTATTTATTCGTAGGCCCCCGCAAAAGCGGCGACCGAATGCTGCCTACCGTGATCACCAGATCTATCGCTATATCATCCTGAGCCTTGCCAAATACATGCGGAATCCGGAGGTCATTCGTCCGTTCATCGACCACATGGAAAAGCTTTATCCCCCCAGGCATTCTCTGGCTGATCAGAAGCAAATGGACGAGCTCTCGGCGAGTGTGAACGATGCAGAGCCGAGCGTGGGCGAGGATTGAGGTCTCAAAGGGTTCAAAATCAAGGACAGCGTC
Organism: Drosophila bocki; assembly: GCA_008042715.1. NCBI lineage: Eukaryota > Metazoa > Arthropoda > Insecta > Diptera > Drosophilidae > Drosophila > Drosophila bocki. The sequence continues at coordinate 48,926 of VNJY01005700.1, forward strand.
AGCTTCCACCAAAATTGCTGGTACAATCAAATATGCCTCATCGTAAAGATAATAATATCAGAAGGTATTTTTTTTTTAGATACAAATTTGGTAAACTAAGCTTATTTGAATGAACTTTGCACAAAATTTAAACTTTTTGAAATTGTAAATATTTAATAAAAAATAAGAAAGGAAGAAAAGAAGAGGGATATAATTAGCACTTTAAATAACAATAATAAAAGTAATTTAAGTTAAAATTTAAAATAAGGCTTCAACAAAACTAAAGAAGAATATCTCCCTTCTCATAGTTATCCCAAAAAAAACCTTCAAAAGTCCTAAAAAAATAATTAAATAAACCCTGAGAAAGTGCACAAAAACTAATTATTTTAACCAGGCTTTCAGCCTGAGCACTCCCAGTGCATGCGCAGTGGCCGGGACTCTTGGCGGCGGTGCCTAAAAATATGCAGTGCTATTTTTACCTGCCACAAATATAAACAAACTCGAATGCCATGTGCGTCGCAGAGCTTTCAGCTGGCGGCAGAGCTTGGCCCGAAAAGTAGGCGAAAGCTTGCGCTCTTTCCTGTTGCTTGTTGTTGCGGCTTTCCAGCTAAAAGGGGCTCTCTCGCAGGCTCTCTCTTGGCCAAGTTCTCGGGGCGTTAGCAGCAGTGTTGCCAGTTTAGCTTATTGTAAGCTAAGTTCTAGGATATTTGAAACTGGAAAAGCTGGTAAAATTTGCGACATTAATAGTTTCTTTTGTAAAAAAAATATGGTTTATGACAATGAAAATATCGGAGCTTGGTCTTTTTATATTTTCATATGATCGTGAATTTATTTCTAATCTATAATGTCATAAAAGATCTATATGTTGACTGAAGTGTTACCCCCAATCAATCAATTTGGAGTGGGAAATGTTGCCATACGTACACCTTTCCGAAAAATACTTCAAGCTTATAGAAAAAAAAGGAAAAATATTTAAAAGACAATAAAGATGATGAAATTGATGGACTAGTAACCAATTTCATTTAGTAGTAAAGAACATTTTTAGAAAAATATTTTTTTAAGTTAATATTAAATTATTAATTAATTATTATTTTATTTTATAATAATAAAATGTTTTCTCATTTGGGTGTAGCTTGTTTTGTATAAATTTTTTTTTAATTTTAGCTTTTTTTTTAGCTTATACGGACGCCCATCGCCTGGCAACACTAGTTAGCAGCAGCAGCAGCAGCAGCAGCAGCAGAGAAAATGGGAAAAGCGGAAAAGCAGTTGCCAGTTAGACAGTGAGCGCGTCGCACCTACGGACGCATCGGAAGAATCAGCGGTTGTTGTTGTTGGAAACGGTGGAAGTCCACAAACACACACACACATACACTCCAACACACACACACTCCCACGGCAAACACAATTTTCCGCTGGCCAAATAAAATAAAGAAGAAAAGAAAAATAAAAGTTTGTTCAGCCCCCGTTTTTTTTGTTTGGCTTTTCGCACCCCGCAAACAATCGAAAAAGAAAATGTAGCGAAATCAATTAAAACGTGCAAATTACCAGCGAGACTCTAATTGAAAAATCAAGGCACACACCTGCGCACATGTCTGTGAGAGGTCCTGTGCGTGTATCCGTGTATCCGTGCGTCTCTGTATGCGTGTTGAAGGCTAAGCAGCAGCAGAAGCAGCAGCAGCCGCAGCCGCGGAAAAGCCAACAAGTAAAGCGAGCTCCGAGAGTTGCATGTGTCCCGGAAAATTGGAAAAGCGACGCGTCGCCAGCACGTGTGCGTGGAAAGCCTTGGAAATTGTTTGACCGCAAAAAAATAATGCAAAATAAAACTTACGCTCGCAACGTGAAATCATAAATTAAAATATATATCTTTCCGCAAGGCCCCGCAAAATTATCTTATCAAAAACCGAATCCATTTAATTTACAATACCACCACCACCCACCAAATACCAAATGCATGCATTAAAATATTATTTGATTGATTTATTAGTGGAGCAAAGGCCAGCTTAGCGAGCCGAAAGGGAGCCGACTTACCCGATGGATATATAGTTAAGACCCCTGGAGCCCACATTTATCTATAGATATCTTATAGTTCTTGCCTGTTGCAGCCGAGGGACAAGCAAAGTGATAAAGACAAAGTGTTCAAGACAAAATGTAATAAATATTATTAAATATATATGTACAACAGAAAACCAATAAATAATTAACTTAAATAACTAAACGCTAAGCTGGAGCTCGGAGCAATGTCAAGGGAGCGGACACGCAAGGATGTCCCGTCTAAGGTGAGTAGTAACTCTAATTTACAATCCTACCTCAACAAAAAAAAACCATTACAAATAAAATAAAATAAATGGAAGGAAGAAACAAAAAGGAAAGGAGCTATAGCGAAAGAGCAAAGCAAAACATAAACAACCCCGAAAAGAGCGAAACACCAGAAGTAATGGTTGAGGGAAAAGTGCTGGGTGACACTGGGGAAAACTGTGAAAATAAATACATTTTGGCAGAGTCTTAAATAAGTAATAAATGTGGGAAATATTAGGAAATATTTAAAAATGTTTCCCAAAATAATGAATTAGATTTTACGAAAGTTTATTGTAAATCCAAAGTTAAATATAAATTCAAAGAATATTTTAAAGAAAATTCTAAAATTTATTGATATACAAAAGAGGTGCTTTAGGTGTCAATCCAATCAAAAATGCTTTATATATTTTCCACTAATTATTGAAATTTTCCCCCGGTATATCTGATTTTTCCGAGTGCCTTCTTTTCCGCTCTTCTCCCAAAAGGAAATGCTGTGCTGATTTTCTCTTCTCGGCCATGTCCTGCTCTTGCAAATTGATGTAGAGATACAAAAATAGGCAAAGTTGGGCAACAAAAAAAAATCAACAAAAAAAGAAGAAAAGCAAAGAATTCGGTGGAAAAGCTCAATGCAAAGAAAGGCTGCGTTCGTTGGGGATTAGCCAAAGCCAAAGACTTTGCGCAAATACTGAAAAGCTCGGGCTCAGCGCATCATTTTCCACGCAAATTTCGTTTGCGAAAATTTCAATTTATGTGTAGCATACAGGATTTTGCAGGACATGTGTATGTGTGCATCCTGTATCTCGGTCACACGTTGTATGATTTTTTTTTCTCATTTATTGACTTGGCCATTTTATAGGCAATTTGTCCTTTGGCTGCCGTCGATAGCTTGTGTTTTGTCATAAAATTGCGCGCCAAGAGAGAGCGCAAAGCGAATCCTTATCCTTATCGGCAAGGACCCAGCTACGGCAACGGTCTGCCACCGCCGCCAAGTTGTTTATTTTGTCGTAAATTTGCCTTCAAGGACGCGACGACACCGCACACTGCCAACCTCCCAGAGAAATACCACCCTTACCCTCTCACATGGCCATTTTATCGATCACACAATGGGAAATTTCACACGTTGTGTTGTCCCAAAAGAGCTGCCAATTGGCCGGGGATATTATAGTAGTTAATTGGGTTTTAATTTTGGGTTAGTTAATATTTGTAATCTATCAATCATAATTAAAAGAAATTTGTATTAAGACGTATATTTATACACTTTTTTTACAATTTAAATTTGTTTTTTTTTTTGTAAAGAAACAAGTTTTTTCCCTGATATTGTACAATTTATTTAACTAAAGTCACTATTGTTATTTTTTATTAAACTTGTTACTTTAAAATTTATTTTAACACTATAGACCACAATTTTAGAACATTCTACTTTATATACGCTATAAAATAGGTATATATCCCAGCAAATTCTATATAAAAAAATAAATATAAATTCTTATATTGTATAAATAATCATAATACAGTGATAACTCTAAAAGATTTGAAACTTTAACCAACATTTTAATTGTGTTTCTGATTCTAGTAAAAATCACCGTTCTTAAAATAAGGAAAATATAAATATTTTTCCTATAAACTACCAAATATTTCCTTCAAATTTCCAAATTACAACCCATACCCCTGCTACCACTGTCATGTAAAACCCACTCCCTTGTTGACTTGCGTTTTGTCTTTAATTACGTGTGCTGCAATTGGCAACTTCAAGGTCGTTGCCGTCTTTTGCATAATTAAGGGTGGCCCAGAAGAAGCGAGTGGCTTTTGTTCTGGTTCCTGAATAATGCAATTGACGCGGACGTGTGGGTGCTGACACAGTTGCCATTTTTCACACATGACCGGCGAAGGAAGGGTGAGGGGGAGAGGGGTAGCAACATGCAACATTCGCCGCATGTCCGGCACTCGAGTGCAATTTTCATTGCATACTCCAAGGCTCTCGCTAGCCGGAGACTAATTTACATGCCGAATGACGCTGCTCGTCTCGTCTCGGTTTCCAGCATTTATGAGTCGTGACGTGTGACTCTTGGCCATCCCATCGCATGGGACGCTCTTGCCGTGGCTTTGTGTTTCGGGCCACGTATTCAATTAGTCCGATGGAGAGAGCAAAGCGTTGCAGCTGCTGCTGTCCACAAATTTGCATGCATAGGGAAAAAACCAAAGGGTTTTTCGTCCTTGAGCTAAAATTCACCAGTTTAAGGTTGAAGAAATGTCTGGAATTCGATTTGTGGGTGATTTTTTTGGGGGTTTCTTTGCGTCTTACTACTTTTTTATCACATATTTAAGCAATGAAGATGTTTATTTATATTTTCCGTCCTGAAAACTCTTTAAAAATGAATAAAATTAAATTAGAAAATTCCTTTAATTTAATATTAAATATTTTTTTATTAATAAGTCAAATAATATGTAAAGTTTCTTACTCATTTCAAAGCAAACAAACCATTTGGCTCATAATTTGGCCCCCACTTAAAAACTCTAAGAAAATGTAGTAATAATAATTTTTAAATATTCAAGTTAATATCTATCTTGATTTATGACCACAACGTGTCTGCATTTTTGGCATTTGTGGCACCCACAAAAGACATTTTGGAAAGAGTGAGAGTGAAAGTGAAATGGTTTTTTGGCGGCTTGTGCTTTTGACAACAAATAACAAACCAAACAGCGAGAAAAAAAAACAAAAAATGAAAAAAACAACGAAAAAAACAGATAAACCAAACAAAAAAAAACGCAGCTATATTTAAACGTCTGAAAATAACAACAACAAATTAAACGAAATATATTTATATAGAAATAATAGCACAGTAGCGAACAGCAGATGCTCTAATAATTAATATTTGAAATGAATATATTACGTTAGACAATATATCTATTTGTTTTAGCAGACTTTTTTTCACAAAAAGAAAAACAGCATTTAGCCAAATGAAAAGAAAACATTTCGGCCCAAAAGGCGGAGAAGAAAAACAAAACAAAAAGCTGGTCGATGGCCGGCCTAAATGGACACACACCCACACACCCTAAATTCCCCAACACACCCTAAATATTCCGGCTGCCTAAATTTTCCCTGCCCCTGAAATTTCACCACCCAAAAGCTGGGAATTTCCTTTCACCTCCCTCTTGAGGCGCCCACAAATCGCAACTTTCTGTTTTTGTTTTTCCTAATTAGTTGTGGGCAGTGCCCGCCTTGATTTATATATTTATGATGGGCGTGGCACTGGGCTAGTGCCAACTAATTGCTGGTTAAGAAGAACCTTTTAGATTCCTGACTAGGTCAGGCTTATACCGATTAACGAATACTCGTACCCTCGAGTGTTGTGCTCTTGGCAGCTGCTGTGCACAAATTGGTTAAATGTCAAACCTTGCTGGCTGCTTCCGTCTCAATCCCGGACCAGACTTGGCAGCTCTTTTAGCGTCAGTTTGCACATTAAGCCAATAAATTGCAAATGAAATACAAGTAGCAGAGCGACGGCAAAGCCTTGGATGCATGGAGAGAAATATGGTATTTGTGGCTTATTGAAGAGAAAATACACTAATTTAAAAAATTATAAATATCAAAATAAATTTAATATAAATATTATTCATTGGTTCCCAAGATATGAAATCATTTATAAAGGGTACCTAAAAGTATGCTGTGATTTTATCATAGTTATTTTTATGGTTTTTTGGACCATATCATACATGATACCCCTTAAATTATGGCATAATTCAACAATTTGATGACTATATATATTTTTTGTCTAGCTTATAAAGACTTTGGTACTAGGTTATTATGATTATATTCGAGCCACTGGTTCCCCACTGGTTACATTATAGTACTATAATATTTACTATTTTCCCGATCCTCAAGCTTATTTTCTGTTAAAAACCTATATAAAACCCGTATGTAGTTTTATATTTTCCTCTCTGATCCAGTTTTTAAAAGTGTGCATCGAAACCGCAGCGTCACGATGCCACTATTCCAACCCCACCGTTTGCCATTGGCTTTATCCGTTTCCCTTTGGCTTATCAATCAGACAGCAAATAACAGCAACAAATAAACAAGTTGCAGGCATTTAAAGGGACGACAACAACAACTACAACAAGAATAGTGGCAGCAGCGTGGATGACAAATTGATGCATTGCCGTATTGATTGCTCCACTAGCTTTGCGCTACTGCCACTGCCACAATGGACGCCTTGGCTGAATGTCAAGTCGCAGCATTGAAACGAATTTCGTGTTGTTGCTGGCGTTTCATTCTCTCTTTTTTTATTGATCGATTGTTCAGTATTTGATTGTGTGTGAGGGCGTGCTGGCATGTGTATGTGTGTGTGTGTGCCGGTTTCAGGAGCCAATACAATTGTCCTTAGCGCCGAGTGCCGCAAGTCTTATTTATTACGCATACGTCACGTTGCCAACGGCGAAGGCGGAAGGGGCGGTCGCCCATGACTGTGACCTTGCCAATTGCAAACATCTGCAGAAAAAAAGCCCTTGCAGTCACTATAACATTTGAGTTTTCCGCTAGATACTCGTGACATTCAAGCATCAAAAACTTGGGGACCAAGGGGAAATCTGAATTAGCAAAATCCTGAGGGGAATAAAACAATATAAAACTAAACACGCGCGCGTCGCCAAGTCGCTGTTTGTCCTTGGCCCCGCCCACAACATCCTTCTGTTCTGTTCGCCCTATTTATCCACCCGCGCAACGCAAAATTGGCCCAAATAAAAGCATTGCGTATACGACATGTGGTACGGCATTTCACAATGCGGTTTATGGCCATAACAGCGGGTAGCACGTTGAGTTAAGTTAAGTTAAGTTGGCCCAATCACGCACCCCCCGCTAGCATTTTTTGTTCCTTTTGGAGGGCGAAAATATTCAGGGCATTTCGTAGGGAAATTGGATTTTTTTTATGACCTTTCTTCTTAGGCGAAGTTTGTATTTGGGTTGATTTTATTTTTGTTATTAGGTTGAGCTTTACTTGGGATTGAAATAACTGGTCTGGGGAAGGGGATTTTTTATATAAAGTTTTTTAACTTTTGTTTACATATATTAGAAATATTTTCAAGGGGTGCCTAAAAGTATTCTATAATTTTTTTATTGTTTCTTTGGTGTTTTGGAACTTTTTAATTGGAAATATAAATAAATTGAAAGATAAAAACCTTTTAAGACTTTAAAAAATCTCCAAAAACCTAACAAATTGAACGAATTGTTTGTAGTTTTGTTATTTATTACCTAAAACCTCATAAAATCCAACAAACAACCTCTTCGTTTACCTATTCTCTTCTCCGATTTGTATATTTTTCCCGAACTTTTCCTCAAACAAATAAACTATCAAATTTCCTGTTCCTGCGAACGAAACTGTTGCATTTTGAAGTGAAAGTTTGCTGCCTCTTTAATTGCATTTTGCCTGCGGGCATTTTTTGGGTTGACGAAAAAGTTTGTGGCCAAAAGTTTTGCTCGATGAACAAGCTGGCGAAGCAACAGGCTGCAGGAGCCAGCGAAGACTGCAAAGTCCTTAAGCCACTGAGTGACAGGAGCTGCCAAGTGTGGCCAAGGACGCAAAATGTGCAGCCATATGCGACATTTGACATGCGTAGGCATAAATTATGCACTGGGCGAAACAGGTGGCCATGTAAACAGCCTGAATTAAATATGGCAGAGCGCAGTGAGAAATAGTAAGACAATACAAGCTGGAGGCAGGGACCGCTCCAAGGTGAGGTCATGCTTATGTAAAGACCAGCAGCAGCCACGTGGATGGCGACGACGATGACGATGACGATGATGACGACGTGGTGCTGGCGCCCATCTACAGCAGCCTTGTCGCCATCACAGCCACCGCAGTGCCCAACCACCCATCCAGCGGCTAACGTCATCAAAGGAGTATCCTTCTTGGGCCTGCAGGTCTTGCCTTGGCCTTTGCGGCGGTGTTTCGCAATTTGTTTCAAACAAATGTGCCCCTCGAAAAGTTTATTTATAGCGCCACGAGAGAGAGCCTGGCACATCCTTTGCCATTCTCACCCTGCCACCTGGCAACCTGGCATTTGGATACGATTTTAAGGCGCTTCTCCGGGATTCCGTGACACATTCGATGGGTATCCGTTTCTGTTTGCGTATCCTTTCGGTCTGGCAGGACTGGGTCTGAGTGTAGCCCCATTGTAAACACGCATGGGATACATATTTTATGGGCTCTAACGCCGGAAAATCTACGAAACAAGAATGGGGAAAGAGGTCAACAAAAAGTTGAGTGCAAACATACATTGCGTTTCGGTGGTGTAATTGTGGGTGTAGTATTATCTTAAAAATATATAGTGGTAGCTGGATTAAGGTATAATTTCTGGCAAACCAATTTAAACTTAAAATGACCCTTGAGTGAGGCAGGGATAACTTATATTTTAACATTAATTAAGGGATAGAAGAAGGTATATTATTATATATGTATACATATAACAATTGTACAAGCGATTGAAGTTTAGAATAATACTTATTTTATAGGCCTTAATGGGTTAAGACCCACATATTATTAATTTATATTATATAAACTGTTGAGTACTTAAACTTAAAATTTAAATACAAGCTGCTTAGTCCCTTCTTTACCCCTGACTCTTGATCTGCAAGTCGTAACCCAAAAAGGATAAACTAAAGGCAGAAAAAACTCGGCTCAGAAAAGCAGGCCACATATTATTTTTAATTATGGCACGCGCTTAATGAGCTGCGCTGCGTCCCAGTGGCAATCAAAATCTCATCAGCTTGTTAGCGCTCCTCGCATTGTTTTTATATATGTATATTTTGTTTTATCCCCTCGAAGAACAATGAAAATATTTACATAATTAATCACCGGGCCGTGCTTATTGATTGTCCCGCCAAGAGGCCAGAGTCGCGGGTTCGCTGAACCCTTATTTCTCCGGATTCAAGTCCATATTCCGTACTCATTATAAAAATCGACGACGACGACGACTGTTCCGGCTAAGTTGGAAGCAATAACAGTTATTTCAGCGTAATTGCTGTCGGCCGGAGTCGAGTGGATTTGGATTGTTCACCGGCCAGGAAGTCTCATTTGGCCAAATGACGTCTCCTCCTCCCAGAGCCATCAGCTGCAGTGGCTTACGTAATGATTGACAATCAGGTGTGATGGAGATTGAGCACCAGATCCGGCGCAGTGCAATTCATTGATATTTATCACCTGGCGGTGGCCACTGCCTGAATGTCGGACGCAGAGCGACGCTGCTTGCCCCGTTATCGTTAATTAAATTACCAAGTTGAGCGACTGGCGTAAATGACAAACTTGTTACCTCACACAACGACCCTTCCTTTGCCCCTAAGTCCACCCCCTTTTGGCACCGGGAATGCCCCCCGCCGCTGCCTAATGGCATTTGATAATGGTGTTTGTGTTTGTGTCTGCGTTGGAAAATGGCACAATGACGTAGTAAACGACGCTGACGGAGGCTGCGAATCATAATCATCGGTGCTGTCACCTAAGTAAGGGGTAAAAGTAGCTAAATTGGGTGTTGGTATATTTTTAAATAATAAAATATGATTATAAAATAATTATTTTTAATTTGGGAACATTTTATTTTGAGTTTAAGGCAGCTAGAAATGTTTTAAAAAATATATTTAATATAAGAGAATGAAAGAAATACAGAAGAAATATAGGAATTAAATCAATATTAATTTTTTTAAACATTTAAGTATAAGCCAAGGCAATGTTCATTATTTTTTATGTTTTAAAAATTAGAATTATTCTATGTATCTAAAAAAAACCAACAATATACATTTTTCAAAAATTATAAAATTATATTTTTATATAATTATAAAAAACGTATATATAATAATTATAATAATACAATTACAAATAATTCAATAAAAATACTGCTTATTTACACAAAATTGTTTATTGAAAATTATTAAATAATGAAAAGAATCCTCCAAGATTCCAAGAAATACGGAAGAATTTTTAATACAAAAATAAAATGTTCTATAACTTTATTTTTTAAATCAGTTCCAAATAAATAATATAAATACCCAAAAAGAAAAAACTAAAGCTTAAATATTAACTTTAAATCTAGTTTTCAATTATAACATGAAATTTAACAAGAAAGGAAGCTAACTTCGGCACGCCGAAGTTTGTATACCCTTGCAGATTGGTTTCGATGTTTATATTATAGATTTAAATGCTGAAAACACTCAAAAAACAGAGTTTCATTACATTTTACCTATACTTATTATGTTTACAGTTTGACAGTTACAGTTTTACATTCCCAGCTTTACATATTTTATACATTTACCGATCGCTTCTATGGCATCTATATGATATAGTTGTCCGATTTTTATAAAATTTATACCAAAATTCTAGAATAATAAAGAAAGCTTATATCTCAGAGTAGATAAACATACGTTGGAAAACAACGAAGTTATAATTTTTTTTCGATTAACTTCCCGATCGCTCCTATGGCAGCTATAAGATATAGTGGTCCGATTTTCATAAAATTTTTAACAAAATTCTGGAATAATATATAATGACCATATCTAAAAAATGGTGCAAAAATGTTAAAAAACAGCCAAGTTATAATTATTTTTCTAAAAATTTATCGAACATTTGTATGGCAGCTATATGATATAGTCGTCCGATCCGGCCCGTTCCGACATATATAGCAGTGAGAGTATATAGAAGAAAATATGCAAAGTTTCGTTCAGATAGCTTTAAAACTGAGGGACTAGTTTGCGTAGAAACGGACAGACGGACGGACAGACGGACAGACGGACGGACAGACGGACAGACGGACATGGCTAGATCGACTCGGCTGTTGATGCTGATCAAGAATATATATACTTTATAGGGTCGGAAACGTCTCCTTCACTGCGTTGCAAACTTCTGACTGAAATTATAATACCCTGCAAGGGTATAAAAATAATTCCAGATAGAATAAGCAATTTAAAGACAACAACCAGCATAGAAGTCATCACAGAAGTCCCCTTTTCGTCTAAAAATAGCCAAACTTGTACCATAAATAGTTAAATTGGCAACAGCGCCTCGAATGGGTGCTCTAAAAATAGACTGAGTGGGCGTGATCGATGAGGAGGGTCCGCAAATAGCGCCCAGAAAGGGAGACCCTTGAGATTTTTAACAGTTCCCAGGCTCTCGAGGGACAGACGCAGTTTGAGCAGCCGGCCAGTGACAGCGATGGCTCTCAAACTGTGTCAAGTGGCACAGCAAAGTGGGTCATTGCAGGCGGGAATTGTGGGTGGTTAGGGGGTGGTTACGGGGTGGCTCTGGTTGACTTTTCCATAGCGGGCAAGTGACGGGCCCAGGGATAAGCACGCTTATGTAAAGCGTTTGTGCAGCTAAAAGGCTTTTTCCGCCAGCCTACGACCCGGCCGTATGTGGGATAATTTATTGATTGGCTCAAGATGTTAGACTCTGCAAACTATTTATAAAGCACGCAGCAGGCATTCAATGGCTTCCCCCTCTGCTCCTCTTTTCCAGATGCGCACAATTAGCTTAAAACGACAGCGGGAAAACTTGGAATACTGAAGGCAATGCACAGGAGGAAGCAGCAGGAGCAGCAACAAGGACAGACAGAATTTACAAGCAAAAGGATAATCACAATCACCAAGCAGCGAACACGAATAACCAACACCAACAAACCGAACTATTAACGAAATATTTTAACTTAACTGTAGCACAACGGAAGCCTTACAAACAACAACAACAAAACCATTTGTGCTGTGCTTTAATTATAGTAATGAAAATATAAAAAACATAAAACACGATAGAAACATCAAACACAACTACAAACGACCCCGAGAAAACCGCGTAATTATTACAAATTAAAAACTAATAATAATAATCATTATTCTTCCACTTGAGAGTTTGAAATGCGTACATTTTTAAATCGATATTTAAACTAGTAGCAAATTATTATTAACAGAAAATCGAAGTATATATATATATACCATATAACCGTTTAACGTTCATTACAAGTTTAGATAAAAGAGCGTTGTGAATTCTAACTAGAAGCAGGCGAAGGCGAAACGGTTTACGATCCTCTCTCTCTCAACTTAGAGCAAATTGTACGCAATTAGTAGCATTTTAAACGTAAGGTTTTAATCCGAACAAATTTTTAAACGAGCTTCAAAACACACCAACACACGAGGTGAATAATAGCAAAACCCCGAATACATAAAACACACACGGCAGGACCTTATCCTTAACCTTAACCACGGCGCCAGGAGTGTGTGTAACAATCAAATGCTTGGCGCAGCGCCAGAAAGTAGGCAGCCCGAAAAGTAGGCAGTAGAAAATTTATACAAATTTGGCGCCAGCGAAAAAAAGCACAGAGAGCCCAGCGCCAAGGACTCTGACGACCTTCGCGTGTGCAGGCGTCGTTGCACAATAAAGGACGCCACTCACTCACACACACACACACAAGAGCGCTCGCGTCACCCAGACGAAAACACATACACCTAGAAGCCGACACACAGACACACACAGGACATACACAGGACACTTGCATGGGCAGCCGCCATGACCGGAAGTGAAGTACGGTCACGTCCACGTCCACTGGCCTTTGCATAACAATCAGCCCGCGAAGAAGACCCCCCTTCAAAGGGAACGGGGCGAAAAGGATACGCCAAAGGAGCCGGTGCTACCGCAGTAGGACACCAGGAAACATCAGGAGGGGCGAATATTGCCCCCAACCGGCACAGGAGCGCCACTTTCACACGCCGACCGGCCCGCAAAAATGCAGGAAATGAGCTACCTGCAGGATAATTCCAAGCTGGAGGCCCTCACCAAGGCGGTGCTCATATCCATACTGGGCGTGGCCATCGTCCTGTCCAACCTCCTCATCATCGCCACCTATGCCAACTTCAAGGGTACGTTACACGCAAAATAATCAGGGTTTCATTCTCTCAACAGGATCTTCTTGCGCGTAGGTTTGACCAATTTGTTTGTTAAGTCATGACTATCGTAACAAATTCATTGAAATATATTTATCTTACATTTTCAATTATTTCAAATTGCATCCCACATCTGAATGTAAAAAAGGAATGAAGTAGTTTGCAGATTTTTTTGTCTAGAATAGAAGACAGGATTATTTGTAGTCCCCCTAAAAATTTTAGTTAAAGGCCTGTTTATGAATCGAATGGAATTTCTTATGGATCTTTTTATGTTTGTGTTCAATTGAAATTAAAATATATTAAATTTATCTTGGATATAACAAGAAAATTAATCAATTTTCTTTAATTTTCAACACATTTAACAAAAACTGGGATCCATTAATTCCTACTGAACTTTAAAAAGGCCTTTAAATAAAATGTAATACAACCCCTAGTAAATTATATTATTAGTTATTGTTTTACTTATTTTTTTTTTTAAGAATAATAATAGAATAAATGGTTATTGTGCCCACAGGCCCCACAGAGGTGATCAACTACTACCTGCTGTCTCTGGCCATCGCCGATCTGCTCTGCGGTCTGCTGGTGGTGCCCTTCTCCGTGTACCCCGCCCTCACCGGAGAATGGATGTACGGCGACATTGTGTGTCGTTTCACGGGCTACCTGGAGGTCACTCTGTGGGCGGTGTCCGTCTACACCTTCATGTGGATCTCGGTGGATCGGTATCTGGCGGTGCGCAAGCCTCTGCGTTATGAAACAGTGCAGACGAAGACCCGGTGAGTAAGGAGAAAATCTATAATAAATGTTATTGGGGTTTGATTTTATTAAATATGATATTTTAATTAATAAAGTTGTCCAAATTATATTCAAATATATAATTATATACAAATGAGTATGTAGCCAGAAATATGTTTTTTTTCTGATGCTTAAGAGTATTCTACATTAACAATTAGCAATTTACAATAGATTTTAGATCTTAAATATAATACTTTTTAGCCTTATTTTAAGGGATTTCAACCCGCAATTACTTTTTATAATAATTATTATTAAATTGATAATTATAACTTAAAAAATTTCTTATAAAAAGTAGCTTATCTTTATTTCATATTTCTCCATTCTCTACCTCAAACAGCTGCCAGTGCTGGATGGTGTTCACCTGGATATCGGCGGCCCTGCTGTGCTGCCCCCCAATATTGGGCTACTCGAAGCCGATCGAGAACAATGTGACGCACATCTGCATGCTGGACTGGGGGAATATGGCGGCGTACACGGTCACGTTGGCGATTTTAGTCTTAGGTCCCAGCCTCATTTCGATCGTACACAACTACGGCTACATCTTTGTTATGATGCGTAAGATTAGGTCCGGCGAGCCAATTCACGATAAAGAATATGCAACTGCTCTGGCTGAAAATTTATCGAACCCTAGTCATATGATGTCATTCGCATTAGTCTTTGCATTCTGGGTGTCCTGGCTGCCATGGATCTCGTTGCGTCTGTATGAGGTGGTCACGGGCGACGTTATCCAAAGTACTCTTATCAATTTCGCCGTCGTCTGGATCGGCATATTGAATTCGTTTTGGAAAATTCTGATCATGACCAGTATGTCGCCGCAATTCCGTATCGCTTTGAGAGTATTTTGCTTAACCATTTGTTGTAAGACTAAGGGCCGTTTGCAAGCAGAGCTAATCGGGTTGGACCCAGATGACTAGAGTTAGATTTAGATTTTCATTATCCCCAATTAAATAATTGCCCTCCTACCTGCCTCCCCTCCTAGACCGTCCTAGTACATCCTTTGCAACCCGTAATCCGCAAATCCGCCACCCGTAATCCGAAATCCAAAGTCCGCAATCCACAAGATCCCGCAAAAGTAAAAAATTGGTTGTAATTGCATTGAGCCATTTCCCAGACTCTCTCTTTGCCATATAGTTGCATATTTACGGCCCGGTTGGCGCTACGCACCACCACAAACCACTGAAAAACGCAGAAACTCAACAAAAACAAATTAAATATATATATAACTTGCAATGTTATATGAATCATACAGCAACCACACAGAGACACCGCACAGCCACTCAGAAACACACTCACACGCCGAAAGACATATTCATATTTCTAGACTAATAAGCTAAGCTAAGAGTTTTTAGCGTATCCGATTATAATTGATTGATTGATTGCATTGATTGACGATTATTATTGTGTATTTATGAGCTTACCACGTATATATACATACTTGTACTTAAATCTAGCTATACTTGTACGCATAATTCTGATCGTAGACAAGAGACAATTCACAGCAAATCCGACAGCCGATTGATGCAGCTGCATTTCCGTTTCCGGTTATACAAAATGAAATCATATAAGCTATTTAAACTAGAAACTTGATAACTTGTTAGCATGACAACTTAAAAGTATAAACCTTTTTCAAAGTCCATATTAAGTAGCATTTAGAATTTTACAAAACAAATCGTGTGTAGAGTTTACTAAACAATTTGCCAAACTTGACGACGGGCCGGAAATCGGAAATGGGAAATCGCTATTCAAAATTCAGAAACTTCAATCTTCGCACGCTTCGCGACTTTCGAACGGAGAAGATCCTAAGATCCTAGGAATAATATATAACCAAAGCGATCAAACCGAAAACAAATAACATTTCCAGTAGTTTTTAGCCATAAATAATACGAATTAATTAAATTGAAGGGGCAATGAAGTGACGGAGCCCACTATCTAGGCTAGTGTCAAGTTTCAATCGTGCTTAAATCGGTGGAAATCGAGCGAATATTTTCCGAATTTGGCCGCGCACCTGAACGCCTCCATCTGGCCGGGTTCCCAACAGACTGTTGCAATTTTGCCTAGTTCCCTTAGTGGGTCGAATTCAGTTTCCCAGGCCCAGCCAGCGGGGTGTCCAGGTGCCAGGATATAGACATCGTTGATATCTTAATCGCCAAATACGAAAAAATTGTAACGAGAGTATGAAAAATCGAAATGCCGATAACGAAACATTGTGTATATTTTGTTGTTGTACATTATTTCATTGACGCGATCTTTTGTACATTTTAGTTATAGTTTTAAATGTTACTTTACACACCAAAGCAAGTGTTATCGATTTGTAAGTGTAAGGAAATTGTTAGAGCCGTATAAGCAGATAGAAAGGCGTTTGGCGAAAATATAAACCAATGAGCGCAGTAAATAAATGCAAAACATGATGAAAACAAGATGTGACTGTTACTTTTTTAGCTTGGCGGAATAATTAAAAAATATGATGATCAGCAATCTGATTTATTTACATATTGTATCTATCTATCGATCGTAAATTTTGTCTTTGCAAAGTTTGCTTTTATTCCAGTACAAGTTTAAATTTTCCGCGCAAAAGCTGTTTTTAACATACAGCGATAGTTGGTTTATCGATGTTTAAGCATCGATTGGAGGCTTTTCTTAACCGTGTGACCAGTTGCGGTAAAGGTAAAAACCTTCTTTTTCTAGAAAAGTTAAGAATTACAAACTAAAGACCTGGCGACCACACCGAAAATTAATGTGTTTATAAACTATTAGCTGTTTTTACTCCTTCTTTATATATTAAAAGCAACAAAATCTATATGAAATGAATATCCGGAACAACGATCCCGGCGCCGTTCAATATGGAAACTTTATGAACTATTATCAATTCAATTCGGCCTCTGAGCGGGTTAAACTTTTGCCTGGCAAGGATGTATGGCTGCCACCTGTGGAAGAAGGCCGGGAAACCCCCGAATATAAACCTTACTATGTGCTAGATGTGGGCTGCAATTCCGGCGTTTTCACCAAACTCCTACACAAACACTTGGAGCAGCTTCTGCAGCGACCTGTGACAATAATAGGTGTCGATATAGACGAACGTCTCATCGAACGTGCCCTGGCGGACAATACTAATAGTTTTATCAGCTACAACTGCCTGGATGTCCTAGACGAGACAGGTTTTGCCTCCATAACGAGGTACCTAAATTGCTTACATCGCAAAAAGTTTGATGCCGTTTGCTGCTACTCCATTACCATGTGGATTCATCTGAATCACCACGATCAGGGTCTACAGTCGTTCCTAAAGAAGCTATCGGACATAGCTGAACTCTTGGTGGTGGAGCCGCAACCCTGGAAGTGCTACCAAAAGGCCGTGAGACGAATGAAGAGAGCGGGCGATGGCTTTTCGCTCTTCCCACAACTCAAATGGCGTTCCGACGTGGAACTGCAGATACAAAATTACCTGGAGCAGACACTGGGTCGCCAAAAGACTTTTGAATCCATGCCCACCAAGTGGCAGCGAAAAATATGTTTTTACAGATGATGGAAAATATCAAAATCAATTATTATTTATCCTTCTTTTGATATTAAAACAAACAATAACCTTTAAACATTTAAAGTAACAAAATTCATATTTAGGCACACAGTGCATAAAGTCTAATCCACATTTAGCTTTCTAAACGAGCCCTCGATGCCAAAGAGTCCCTCGAAATCGATTGGTTTCCCCGGACGCAGACTCTCATCGGTGCCGTAGTTGGCGTTCTCCTTGAAGAAATCGCTGTACGCGTCCAATTTCTTCTCCCACTCGGCGACTATTTCTGGTACTGTTCCATTCTCGCCTCCGTACTCCTTGGGCAGATACTTTAATGGGATCTGATTCGTGAGCAGCTCCATTTTGTTGCCATGCACAAACAGGCGAGACTGCATCTTCTTGGACATCATGGGCTTGAACATATTGAAGAGCTGCTCGAAGCCGGTGATGGTGTTGATAAAGTGCTGGGCCTTCAGGCGCAGCGGCAGAGCCTCCTCCGAAAAGACGGTGAACTTCTTGGCCATTGAGGGAGTCATCTGGAACATGTGCGCCGCCGTAGCTCCCTTTAAGTCCATAATGAAGACCACACCGTGTACGTTGGCGTAGTCGTCCTCCAAAATTGCAATCTCTTGCATTGCCTGAGCCACCATCATGCATTCTAGAATGTGGTATTTCTCCACGGGAACCAGACCCATGCGCCAGATGGCGATGCGGGGTCCATTATCATTTAGAGGAGTGGGCAGGTAGATGATAGCCCTGTTTGTGCGATTAAATATTGGGAGATTTAGGTGGAATTGAGGAAGAAAAGAGAGCTGTGGCTTTGAAATTAATTAAAATTAAACCGAGCAAAATAAATGAGTAAAAAAGTTTAACTTTTAACTTTTAATTCCGATAGCGAATCATTTTTCTATTGCTTTCGAGATAAAATATCCAAGATAAAGATATTTCTTAAGATAAGACATGTTAAATGATAGTGTTTAAAATTAGCCACGGTCTTTGACCTTCATAATTACCCCGTTTGGTGGATTTCCCGGAATTTGCCCTCCGTCGTGCTGGTCACTTGGAAGAACTCGGGATACTTGGTGCGCAGTGTATAGAACTTGTCCAGCTTGGACTTGGCCCGCTCCAGGCTGAACTTGCAGCCGCGGAGGAAAGCCACGAGGTACTGGTCATCCGTACGCGGATTCAGATGGGGCTGCTGGTCAATCCAGGTCTTGAAGGCCTGCAGATCGGCCTCCAGGCGGGCGGGATCCTCCTTTAGCTGCTCGATAGCCGCTTTTTGCAGCTCCGGCGTGAGTGGGCGGATTTGCGGTGCCATTTCTCGAGCTGTTTTTTCTTTTAAGAGGAAATGCGAGCGGACTATTCAACGTTTCTTGGGGCACTACTTGCCGCCCAATCAACGTTCTATTGATGGTCGAATTATATGGCGCGTTATCAGAATGCCTGATAAGTGCCCGATTGGGCTGCCATAAACTAAACAAAGACAAACATTGTGCAAAATGCCTCGATAACCGAAGCATTTCATAAGAAAGCTTCTAAATAGCCAACAATTCCGGATTCCCCTTCTTATCGATCGAGCGTGGATTTTAAATACAAATTAACAGCTTTATTAAATCTACTTCTGGAAGGGATAGTAGTCCAGTCCGGAGTTGTAGTTGTACTTCTTCTTCTGCGTCCTTTTCGCGGCCTCTACTATCTCCTGCACGTCCTTGCGGTAGGCGGGCGGCAACATCTCCTCGTGCAGCGTGCACTTGTGCTCCTCGGGCTCCTGCACCTTGAACACGTACCGGCGGATGATGTCAATGTCGCGGCCAAACTCCTCCTTCAAATCGGCGATCTGCGTGGGCGCCGTGTCGAAGGCGATGGTGAAGTGGGTGCCTTCGCGGTGAACCACGCCGTGTTCGCTGACTTTGTGGGGCAGGGCTCGCGTTCCGAGGTTCTCCAGCTTCCGGATGATGCCCCCCTTGTCAAAGATGGCCTCTGCGGTGCGCCGGATCACGGATATCAGTTCGGGCTGCCGGCAAATAGAAGAATTTGGTCAGGTTTTATGTAATCCTCGGTTGGTCCGCACGAGGCAACTCACGCGTGGCAATTGGCGCAGCACCAGAGCCAGTTCGTAGGTAGGCATTGTCACTAAGAGATTGTTTTAGCTGGTAATTGGTTAATTTTATTATTTAAGGCCTTTAATAAGGCAGTTTTAATTGAATAAACTCGGCAAAACAATTTGTTGATTTGATCCAGTTAACAGCTGTTTTCTAGAGATGGAACGAAAACCAACTCTTATTCGATACTATCGAGGTATCCTAAAAGTCTGCGCGAGGATTGAGAATTTTTAATAGCTATTAACAAATCACACACAAACAACAATAAATTATTTGTTCCTCTTAATATTTATTGTTATAAAGAAGTGTGTATTCCTTATTGTCTTAAATTAAAACTAATTTGGTAATGATTTTGACAAAAAAAAATTATTCACAAACGAATACATATGAATTTGTAAATTTGGTTATTGAAGTGCTTGCAATCATTTAAAAAAATATTTACGGCTTTGTTATTATTATTTTTATTATTTTTCCCTCTTTCACAACCTTTTTGCATAATTGCGATAGTTTGTCAGCCGGAGTGCCGTCACTATCGCCGATAGTTCTATCGATGGTTCGAGACTCTCGAATCGAGAGTCTCTGGTATAGCCATACGGCCATACTGTTTTTTTATGCCGAAGGAGAAGAAGCAACGAGCGGATAGTTTTCGTCTTTTTCGTTCGCCAAAAGGAGAAACAAATGCTTGCGTTGTGTGAGTGCGGGTGTATATTCGGATATTGTTGTGTTTGTTTGCGCAAATGTCGCCAGAATTATGACGCATACCAAAGTGCAGGCAGGCCCTCGATAAAACAACAACAAATGAGCAAGGAAATTAAGTTGCAACTTGCATTAACAAAACGAAACAGGGGCAAAAGAGTGAGAAAAGAAGCGGAAAAGTGCGTGCACTCGGCAATTGTGTTTACTTGTGTGTGTGTATGTGCGTGTGAAGTTGTGTGCGAAATTATGTAAATACAACAATCGTTGCAATTCCAATTGTCCTCTCTTCTTTTTCTGAATTATGAAATGCAAGTTGCACTCTCAACCGAACTATCCAACTCTCTTTTTCGCATTTCCCACTCTCTCTCTCTCTTTGCGCCGCCGCTGCAGCAGAAATGCCAGTGCATACAATTTTCCCTAATTAAATTTTCCTTAAAACGGCTACGTAAAGTTTAATAACAATTTCTCTGTTTGGTTAGTTAAATTCTTGCTTATTAGTTTCTACCTGCCGCTGCTGCCGTCTCTGTCAACGTCGGCGTCGCTGCACTGACACGTCTGCATTCACTCGTTTTTTTTTTTATTTGTTGGTTTTACATGCTTTCTTACCTGCCCAACCACCAAACAAAAAAAAAAAGACTGCCGAATTGCTCTCTTTTCATAGAAAATTAAACATCGCGTCGCGCAACGCTGAAACCAACAGAAACCGAAATGAAAACGAAAAAGCAACTATCAAATTAATTAACCTTTGCGGGAAATACATAAAACCAGCTAACAGCAACAACAGCAGCAGAAATTCTCATCTTTTATTCTTCTTCCTTTGCTTCCCCCTTTCGCCGTTCCTCTTTGGATTATATTATCTTCATCGTTCTTTGGATTATAATTATAACAACAACAAAAACAACAGTGGCAAGCGGAACAAGCAGAAGCAGCAGCAGCATCAAACTGGCCGAGTCGGAAAGCGCAGCGCAAAACTCCAACATGAGTTGGGGCACCGAGATATGGGTGAGTACTAAAAAAGAAGTGTTTTCTGTATAGTTTCTAAGAAGCAAAATCGAGATTAGCGAATTTTTATTGAATTATTAGGAACAGCACTGGTTTTTGCTTACAATCAGTAAATGTATAATTACTTTGTTTCCGGAAATATAACATATTTTTATTGTATTTTATTACATTTTTGTTTCCTAAGGGGTTTAGATAAGGTTTATTGAATTTTAAATGCAAATATGTTTAGAATTTAATAATTTAAAGTCTTTAGGTCCTAGAAATAAACGAAATTAAATTTTAAAAATACTTTATTCCATCCCATTGTATTTATACGAATTTCTTAGCTACAAGTACACGTTTTTTATTTTAAATAAATTAAATAAAAAAGCATCATAAATTAATTTGTAGTTTGTAAAAATTCTATTAGCTTTTACCTTAAAAAAATGGCAAAGCCCAATAATATTTCTTCATATCTCCCAAGTTTCTTCATGTATTTCCACTTGGAAAATCATGATCTGTTCTAATTAGAAACCCAATCCGAGTTAACTTATTTATGTCTGTTTATTATTTCAATGTCATCGGTAGTTATCCAGAGAAAATCCAATCAAATGCTCTCGTGTAGTGAGAAATTTACAAATTGCTTCCCATAAGCCAAAGTGCAGGTAAATGTTTTAAGAACGCGCGCTTGAAGTCTCTGTCTCATTCCCTCATTCTCGCCGTCTCGCTCCCTCCCCCAGGCCAAGCTGGAACTTGAAACTTTATAAAGAGAAAAAAAAACTGGTTTTGCGGGTTTTATGTAAATCGCTGCCATATGAGCACGGCCAGCGTGCGCCCCAAAGCAATATAGTATATATTTCTCGGATATTTCTCGCTCGACGCTGCTGTTTTTGTTTTCTTAGTTGTTTGTGTTCTGTGTTTCGGTGGCTCCACATTCCACTTCGATCCATCGAGCTCCAAGTTTTCCAGCACTGTGTCTCGACGTTATTATTATTACTATTTGATTTTTACTATATAGTTTTTCCCATGTTGGTGCTTTAGTTTTAATGCTATTTCTAAGATACTAATAGGACGAATTAAAAAATTGTATTAGTGTTAAAGATGTTAAAACTTAAATTTGTATAATATTAAATTTCTATTAAATATGTTGTTCGATTTAAATAAAAAGTTTAGCCACATAAATAATTAAGATGGTATGCTTGAGACACTATACTTTACTTACCAAAAACAGACTTTCCCCCACACAACTGATAAGATTCCACATCTAGTATTAGCTTGAACAGCTGTTTTCAGTTCTATTGGTTAATGGACGGGGCGTTGACACGCCCTACCAGAGCTTACCTGTATTTCCAGGGATTTAAAATGGGAAAAAAGAAATGCATAATGCGAAATTTTAGCTAGCCTCAGCTGCTTTTTCCCCACGCTTCAGCTCGATCTAGTTCTTTTATTTTTTGCTGATTTTAATTCAATTCGGATATCGATGGATTTTATGCCTTCCGCGTTTCGGGGGTAGTTTTCATTCAGAGCCGAAAAATCCACAGACAGCAGCCGGCACACCCTCAAAGTGTGTCTGTCTGGTGGTGTGCGTGGCAGTGTAGGTGTGCTTGTGTTTGTGTAAGCGGAAAATTTGCCTCGGCAGCAGCAGCAGAGGAGGTTCCGTGATGTCAGGACCAAAATTGCAAGTCTAGACAGAGTTTTGCAACCTATTTGTTATACCATTTTCCCCTTTTTTCCCACAGTTTTCACTACTATTTTTTTTTCGGCAGCAAAGATTTGGCAGCTAGTGTCTGCTGTTAGTTTTAAGCTCCGAAGGCTTACCAAGTGTTTGTCTAGGGGATTTGCATAGAGTTCAAAAAGAGTGAAGAGACTGAAAAAAACTAATAATAAATGCAGCAGGGAGTTGAGCAGGCTATAAAGTAAATAAAAAAGTCAAGTAATTGCCACCAAAACCAGGCCAAACTATGTCTGTAGTTGTTTAAATATTTAAGAAAAGGCGTAAACATTTATAAAATTATATAAAATACATGTGAATTTGGCCAGAAAATAAGCAAAATAGGTTTATTTCTATGAAATATATCAGAAAATTACAGAGGTATCATAAATACAGATATAGATACAAATAAATAAAAAAGCAACAAGGCCAAACTTAATGCCTAAATTTTAAGAATACTTTTGTATACACAAAGATAAACGAAAATTATCCAAGAAAATAATATTATTTTAATGAACCCATCCTGTCTTTATAAATTAATCATTAAATGATATAAAGTTGCTTTTTTATTCCAGAAATCCATAAAACCAGATCAAATTCAAAAACCCGTTTTTATGTATGCCAAAACTAAAAAGCGCACTTAAGAGGTTAAACAAATTTAAGAAATAATAAGTATCATACAAGAAAATGATACAAAAAAAAAATCCCAAGAAAATAAATAAACAAATTCTTCTCATGCTTTATGGCCAATTCAACATTGTTAGAGTTTTCGCTTTATTCTTGGCTTCACGACTTTGTTTAGTGATTCATGATAGAGGTGGAAATCAAGTTTTTAGACCCCCTTCTCCGTTGCCTCCTACGGATTTTTTTTGCAGACTCAATCACGTCGTATTGTTCGCTTAGCGAAAATCGGTAGCAGCCGGACAATATACAATACACAATATAATGCCCATAACTGTGTATATGACATTTGCATAAATGATTTGCACGCCACAGAAATACTCGATAGGCCACTTAACCCGCCTCTTTCGGCGGCCCAAAGAAAGTGTAACCAGAAAGATTTCGGTTAATTGAATTTGTGCATGGAAAGCGAAGCGGACGTCGCCTCTCGATGAAATTAAAAAGAAAAAAAAATCATAATAATAATAATGTACATTTTTAATGCTAAAATCATAGACCCCCTCAGTTTCTTGGCTAATACCAACGTCGATCGAGCGCGTGGCTAAGCGGGTCAATTGCGGGGCCTGCATAAGCCAGCCATCAAGCTGGCAACAACAAACAGCAAGCGCCAGTCTCGGGTAATACAAAAAAATGTAAAAAAAAACTTTCTTTGCATTTTTTGTTGCTCATTTTTTTATGAACAAAATTTTCACTTTAATTAAATTTAAAGCATGCGCCATTGCTGCTGCTTTGCATATGCAAAAAAAAAAATAAAGTTGGTGGGCTTACAAAAAAATTGGGTAAATAAAAACACTTTTGTGTAAGGTATTTAATTCGAGTATCGTGCGCTTTGTTTTTGTTCGAGGTGAATTTCTTTTTTTGGGAAATCTCCCCGCCCCCACGCATCTTTTATTTTCTTTTCCCCATCTCAGTCTCTCTACTTCTTGAATTTTCTTGTGTCTATAGAGTGGACCTAAAAATAGTTTGTGTTTTTGTAATTTGAAATTACTTTCGGGCCTAGACAAAGTAAATTGAAATAATGATGATGATTTGGTGTCAGAATATTTGGTCAGGCGAGCGGGATAAAACTTTAGGTTAACTTTCTTAAATTAACTACATTCATTTTTAGTTTTTAATATTATAAATAAATAACAAATTTGGCTGTTAGAACAAGTTATTTTTTGCGAAAACTTAACTCTGAAAATCTCTTATATATTGCTTTTATTTACAAATTATTCAGCTTGAGTATGATTAATTATTGCTTTTAATCTCGACACTGTAAATTTCTTTATAAATTAATGTAAACTACAAATGTTTTCTTACGTCAACAGAATTTGTTTTTACAAATGTTTTTATCCTAACTTCAACAATTGTTTACCTTTCGTATTTTCTTTTTATCACAAAACACTAAAAAAAATGTTGTACAGCATTTTACTTATCACTTTTAATCTAGCTTATCGGTCTTAATTTCCTCTGTCGACGAATAATTTGTCTTCATTAATTTGTTTTGCTGTGTCATACCCTATATAATCAGCTGGGTTACCCGGAGTATACATTTTCAAGAGCTCACAACTGACCGGCTCCTCCGGCACCGGCTCCTCTCCATATTTTTCCCTAGGCGGCAGCGTTCAATGCCATTGCGTTGTTGAGTGCAGCTGTTTAATGTTGTCGAGCACTGTGTAAATAATTTTCATGCAATTTGTGCTGCTGCTGATCGTTTTCGATCACTTTTCACATGACATTGAAAGGCCCAAGACAACGAAATAAAATGAAACAGAAACAGCCACATTCACCGAGACGTTCACCCAAGCAATTAGCCAAAAATTATGTTTCGAATTGGGGAACAACTTTAGGTTCAGTGTCTTTATTGCTCTCCATACCCCAAAACTTGTTGAGCGGCTAAAAATATGGCCACAGACAGACTATATACCATTTTTTATGGCTTTTTGGGTGTGGACAAAATGCTGTAAGGAACTGTTGGAAATGTGTACCCCTCAAGCTCATATATCTTTTCGCAGCAGGTTATTCCTGGGGATGAATGCTTTTCTTCTATTTCTAACGTGTCGGCCATGATTGAAATTCTATCACCAGTTCGTACAGAGAAAGAGCGAACCCTGCTTGCTCAAGACTGCACTTGGTTTTTCTTCTCCCCCATGTGAGATTTCCTCCTTGGGCAGAATTCCAATTAAGCCAAGGCAAGTGTCAGGGGCAGGACATCCCCGGAAACCGAACGGGGTGGACTCTGGCTCAAGGCCAT
This sequence comes from Drosophila bocki, assembly GCA_008042715.1. Classification (NCBI taxonomy): domain Eukaryota; kingdom Metazoa; phylum Arthropoda; class Insecta; order Diptera; family Drosophilidae; genus Drosophila; species Drosophila bocki. The sequence goes on from VNJY01005700.1 coordinate 74,816, forward strand.
CTCCTTCACTTGTTCCTTGGGTGAGTGGAAAACGCACCCTATCTGAAAATCTAAATCAGCATCGCCACCGTCGGCGTCGTGTCCTTATCCATATCGATTTTTTTCTACTTATCCTCCTTGCCTTATGTTCTCTGAATATAATCAAAATAGTTTTGGCTGGCTCAGGGGACTTCCCCAAGTTTATGCTCGCCACAGGGGGTTGCGAAAACATTTTCGCTGATTTTATTGCAACCGGATATAAAGATTTCAGTTGAATTTGGCGGCAATTCGAGGCGCAATTGGAAAGCTGACTAAGGGGATACTTGCCAAATCGTTTGGGTTCTGAGTAAGGAGCTAATGTCTTTCCAAGTGTCAAAAGTGGCGTCAGTTGCAAATATTTCTAAAGTACGTTTGACAGCCTTGTTCTGGCAAAGTACAGTGGAACCAAGCTTTGAGTTATTTAAGGAATTTTAAATAGGTTTGTTATAAGTCTAGATAAAGATGAAGAATTATTTCTAGAAAATTTGTTGTGTAATTTTTATTTTCTTAGAATTTGTGGCCAAATTTTAATGAACCTATTCTGGTTTCTTAATAGGTGTGTGTACACTCTATACATTCCATAACAAATCTTTTACCATCTATATCCTTCTTTGTTTGTCTTATAACTCTTGACACAATTGAAAATTCTATTCACATCAGCTTGGCCAGTGCATTTTAAACTCAATACTTTTCGTTTGCATTTTTTTATATTTTATTTTCTGACTGCAAAATTGCACGTTTTGAGGCGTCTATCGATTTCAGTAGCCTTCAGCCAGTTTGCGCCGCATGCATATTAAGTAGCCGCCAGATACTTTTGCCAATGCAGAAAAAAAGCCTTTTAAAATGCAAATTGTAGCCGTTGGAGTTTAAAATAAAAATCGGTTGCGGCACCCGCGGTGACCATATGTGTATGTGATATATGCCAGTTCTCTATGATTGCCCCAAATATCCATGTAAAATTATGTAGTACAATTTCTATTTATTTTGTTTCTATAGTAAAATATTTCTGTTATGCTCCGTATACTTGTATAAATATAATATCGCAGACTGGCTTTTGTTTCCTCTTAAGCCGCCACTCTGATAAGTTGACCAACTTAAGTATAATTTGTCCCTGGAAAGCGATAAAAGAGGGAAACCAAATGTTGAAAATATTTCAACACACACACACATTTTTGTAGAATTTTATTGCACATTAAAATAAATAAAGAAGTGCAAAAGAACGTGAATAGAATGCTGCCGGATTTCCATGATTAACACCTTGGCATCTCCAAAAACAATTTGATTTGTTTCCATTCGACTAGTGAGTCAGAAGAAGTTGGCTGATTTGTTTATAAATACCTGTGGCTGATTCAGCGAGAGAAAAATCTTGTATAGATTATTTAAGAGCCATTTGGCATAATTAGTATTATATTTTTGATAGTTTTTAGTTTTTATCGAGCATTTTAATACCATTTCCGGCCGGTTTGGTTTCTTTGTCAACGATATATGTGTCAGAGAAAAACTTATCAGCAAATCCATTGGCCCGTTCGTATGTGACTAAATTGAATGAACCTGTTGGCGCGGTCATAAAACTCTATATAGACACGCACACTCACATCAGGTTGTTTTATATACAGACAGGTGACAAAAAAGATCCTTGGATGAGTTTATTAAATTTGTTTTTGGTTTTTTTATCGCTCGGAAGTAGAGGGATTGCCTGGGGGACTTTATATCAACAATAGATTATGACACCCTAGGGAAGAAAGGTATAAAGAATTTGTTTCTATAATTTGATTGCAAATGTTGTCTGTTGTTATAGTTTAGTTAGCAATTAAAACTATCTACTATTCATATAGTTGTTTGTGAATAAATACAGATTACTCGAGATTAATAATTAATTTTAACCATTGTTTTCATCATCAGTGATGACCAGAATAGACAAAATTAAATTCAAATTAGTTGTTATGTTGCAGAACCAAATCTGTATGACTAAATTGCAGAGGTCAGACAGAAAAATATTTGAAATAAATTTAAATATTTCCATCAACTACCTTTGGTTCATATTTTTGGCAAGAGTATGTGAAATTCTGCGATTTCCAGCCAAACATTATTTTGTTGACTAAGCACACACGTATACTCATGCTCACCTACACAAAGACTCGTAAACAGGGACCATATCATATCAGCAAAGGTTAATAAGTAAATATTAGTTAGACATTAGATACATAATGTGGACGGACGGACAGTGCTACGTATCGCTTAGAACAATTTTTTTTATTGTTGTTCTTGTCTGCGGGGCACAAAGGCCAAATTCAATTATAGTTGCGGCCGGCAACAACATGGCCAAAATTGGGTGCGGTTCGAAATGAGTGGCGGCGGGCGCAAAAAAAGTCTAGAACGTAACATACCGAAGAATTCGTTTTTGGAGGGAATTATTTTTTAATAATTAAAATTCCGTCAAGATTTATGGGGTGTGTTTGGCAAGCTAAAATAATGTTAATCATGCTCACACACAATCATAGGAAAATAAAGGGAAAACAATGTACATATTACACTTAGTTTTTTCAGCTCACTCGATAAGAACGCTTTTCCGCTGGCTACATTATCAACAGGTTCCGGGGCTCAACTATGACCCTGCCCTGTCAACTTGTGTTTAGCGATTTTTCTTTTATTTTTTCTCCCCCCCGATTTATTAATTAGCCTCGAGATTTATGGCGGCTGCCCTTTTTCGGCTCCAGTTGATAATTATAATTCATTCACGCCGGCTGACTTTTAAAGGCGACATGTGGCCGCTGGATGATGATGGCACATGACCAAGTCAAGTCAAGGCCTGGAGTGTCCTCTCTCCAAGGGGATATTATGTATTGCAAGTGTATGTGCCATTTTGCGAGAAATCGGCCGCAAAATAACTGTGGGCCACCCCATTTTCAGTCCCAAAAATGCACTCGAATTGAAGTGGTAAATGGGTCGTCATGGCAACCGATGGATGGCCTTTGTTCTCGGTCCCCTCGTGTGTGTGTGTTTTCTGGTTTCCCTGTTTCAGTTTGTAACACGTTTTAGCCGTTGATTCTAGCGACACGTTTCGTTATTTACATCCAGCTAGTTGATAAAGAAGCGTCCTTCCTTTTGAGTCACCGACTGACTCATTACATGGGGGTTGAGGGTGGTGTTTCTCTCTGGCTGTTGCTTCCACCCTCCCACGCACAACAGCTGGATGGATGAGTCATCAGCTGAGCCTGGCTGGCCTGGGCTGGCTGTCCTTTAGCCCCACGCCACCCACTCTGTACCAATGCCTTGGCTCGCCCTGGATCCCTCATGTAATGCCGCTAACATTGCATCAAAGTGCTTGATTATGATGTTTGTTTAATATTTTTTTTTTTTGTGCTGTGCCAAAGGGAGCAATGTTGACTTAGGGGGTGCTGTGTATGCACTGCAGGAAATGGGGGCTTAATAAGGGGGGGTTTTTATTTAAAGTATTCCAAACAAAGAAGGCAATCAGGGAAGAAGATTATAAAAATGCATAAGTTATTATTTATCAGACATATATTCAATAATTTCAAGGGATATATTTTTGAGGTCTAATTTTGTATATTCAATAATTTCAAGGGATATCTTTTTGAGTTCTAATTTTTCCCGAGTGTTCAAGGAAGCTGTCACAGATCCTGGTCCTATACAAAAGAAGCTTTTTCCGCCTGCGCGAAGCAAGTTCAAAGCCAGCCCGTTGGGGGCAGGGGAAGAGCTTACAAAAATATGGTTAGTTGGGGGAGAGGAGTTGCTTTGTGTCCCTGTTTCGTCATCAAAATGGTTATGCAAAGGCGAAAACAAGGAATCGAGGACGCAGCCCGGCTTCGCTTTTATCATTGTCATAAACATAAACGCTGTGAAATACCCTGGCTAAAGCTGGGATGAGCCTCTGCCTGCCTGCTTGGGTTTCCTTTAGTTTGGGTTTCGTTTAATAATATTTTTTTTGAACCGCCTTTGTCGCTGGGTCTTCCTCAACCCCTTGACAAAAAAGAATAATAATAACCGATGGCACACCCCGTAAAACAAATTAGCTTCATTTCCTGCCCACATGACAGGCGCAGCTTTAGCCCTGCCAAAATTCAAGTATTTTTTTTCTGTTCAGAAATACATAAATTTCTCGTTCGTTGGCCATCTTGTTTGTTTGCGAAAAAATTTGAACAAACTTTGCTGTCTGTTTTTTATTGTATGCCGTGCCGTGGCGGCGTGGGCCAGTCGAGAGACTCCTCCACATAAAGCTATAGGAGCTATAGCGGAAATCGTTAAATACTCGGCGCGCGGCGATAAGAGCTCATGTTGCATCAACATGTTGCGAAAAGTCACTGAACTGGGCGGCGTTGCATTCAAATCGATTCTGGACCCCGATGATCCACTCCCTTGACTCATCTCGACTCCCTATCCATATGTCGTTTTGGGGTCGCTTTCAATTTCTGCACGGTCCTGAATCATTTCAGGCATTTTTTCGACGCGTGTCAGGGTTGTTGTAATGTGTGTTGCACATATGAAGTGCTAGCCTTTTGTCTGCCGTTTGATGTTTTTATGATGGATTCATATAAAAAGCGTCCATTAACGCATAATATCGCATCATTATACTGAAGCTGCCTGCCGGTCTTTGTTTTTGTAGGTTTTTGCAGTGTTGTGATCTCCTTGGTCATCGTGAGAAATTGCATTGATATGGGTTCAATGGTATCGGATGGGTTAATCTGTTTTGCAGTGATCATCATTATTATAAACTAAAGATCTAAATCTTACTTATAACGCTGTAATAATAAAACTAAATGAACTGCCAATGTCAGCGTAATAATAATACTTCCCTTTTCCGCTTCTGTGACTGCACCCATCTGGCAAATACTTGCTAAATTAGCTTGCAACATTGTTGCCACTCATACGTGCCACATATAATATTATTAAAAACGGCAGGCAGTTCACCGCCATAAAACTCAGCTAAACGACGCGGGCATGAGGTATGAGATGTAGTCTAAGGTATAGAGTACACTAAACTACATGCGAGGCATGCCAGTGCCAGTGGGAGCTGCAGATGGCGACGACGAAGGCATTAAAGTTGCGCGCTGCTTGGCGGCAAGTGGAGCAGACCAGAGCAGAGACGACGGGCATATCGGTGGGGCCTCATGGGGGGTTAAGAAAGGGAGGCAGGCTTAAGGTGGGGGTTAAGGGAGGCAGGCATTGCCGGAGCAATGCACTCGCTGTCATTGTGGAAAACTGGCAAACTTGGAGGCAGCTGCCAACTATTTTGCATCCATGTGAGAGTGCCTTGTCCGTGTGTCTGTGCAATGTTTGCTTGTTTGTTGTAAAAAAGAAACAAGATGCGACGTCTACTTCAGTTAATACTATTATGGAAAGATGGTAGCGCGCTGATTTGACGACGAACAAGAATAAGTACTTTGCGGAAAGAACATTGACTTTGCCTTCGTTGGGTGGGAGAGCAGTTTGCTTAATCAGTCAATATCGTCGTAGTGTGCCTGTTGTTACACATTATTTCCAAGAATAACTCAATTGGTTTATGGCCTTTATAAAGAGTGATTCACTGTAGAATTCCTAAGTGCAGAATCAAGGTCTAATCAAGGGTTCCCCGCAAGGCGCCTAATTAAATCCAGTTTAAGTCAGTTTTTAATTGAAATCGGCTTTCTATATATGTTATTTTTAGTGTTTAAAAGACTTTTTGTTTACTTAATTATGCATATACATATATTTTACTTTAAAATCTATAAATAAAATATTAGTATTTACTGGCTTTTAGCTTTGAAATTTAGCTTAGAAATTCTACAAAAAATTTAATTGGGCACACTTTTATGTATACAAAAATTTTTAGAATTATATACTGTTCTTAATTTAAGAAATTTTATCTTATATTGTATTTTATTAACCTTTCTTCTCTTTCTCTGTTGCAGGTAAGTTTCAATTTACATTAATCAAGCGACGTGAGTCTCCCTTCGAAAAAAGAAAGAAAACTGCTGGGTAAACAATTGGGCAAAAATCGCCGTGAGTAAAGAAAAGTCTCTCTCGACTTGAACTGGATCGAGTGGAATGGGTTTGGAGTGAATTAACTCACCTCGCCGGCAATGGCAATGCATTTGCCAGTGCGAGTTTATTTTTATAAGGCTTCGGCGCATTTATTATAAACAAAAACCGAATTGATAGCCGCGATATAATGTTTACGTTAACATTGACTGCCAGTCAGTGGATCGATCTTGAAGCCGGAGAACAGAGAAAAGAATAATCGAAATGGAGAACTAGTGAGAGATACAATGAGAAGCCACCACCCACGAGAAAATGCTTTTCCTGACGCATTTCCGTGGCCTTTTCCTATTTAGTAAACACTGCCAACGATTTTGCTGGCCCAGACAGTAACCACAATATAGCCAGCCGATCCTCAAGCAGTGCTCTCGATTCCCAGAAAAGGCCTGCTGGCTACTTTTACTTCTTTTTTCCGGACTGGTGGATTGGTCTCGAAAACGAATCAATTTGTATTTGAAACGCAGTGCGTTCATAATTTGTTTACAGATTCCAATTCGAATGCGTATTCAATATTTATATTTCCGCATTTCGCTTTTTTTGGGCACTTTCAGTTTTCATATGCGTTGATCATCGCGCAGATGGATTATGCATTCGCTTTATTGTCTCGCCCCGATTCGATTTGCTGACTAATGGAAACTACTCCCCTCCGGCATAATTAACTTTACAAATCATAAAGATTTCCAAGCGTCAACTCGATTTGCATATCCATTGTACATATATTGTATGGACACCGCTTGGAAATGTTTTGATAAAAGATTTTATTTTTCTGTTTGTTAGTTTTGTGTTATTATTTATTTATGCATTCTAACGTTTCATAATTTCCTGACAAGTGCAAAACCGGTTTTGGGGAAAAGTACACAACAGGAGGAAGATGGAGATAATGCTGCATAATTTTATAAACAAATTGGGAACTTTATTTCATTTAACAAACGAATGAAAAAGAAACAGCTTTTTTACGATCTCTCAACACATTCGGGATTCTCTTTTGTCCGTTCGCAAAAGTGAAAACTGTTTTCTAACACACAAATACCAAAAGTTTCTGTAATAAACAAATGAAATATCATTTGAATGTAAATTAAGAGGCGCCGACAATGCTTTAACCTGTTGGATCATCAAATTGGTGGCTTCATTAACATATTTCGTTTTTGTTCGGAGAATCTTCTTAACGGCATTTTTGGGCTGCACTCAGGCCTAACTGTGGATGCAACCTTTATGGGGGCTGTATTTTCGAGGAACTTTTAGAATACCTAACTGTTGTTACACAGACAAAACACATAAGATAGAGCAATCAACGGAAAATTTATAAGTATAGCCAAAGAAAAGATCTAAAAATATCACTAACCGAAAAATTTCCCCAGAGAGGTCTCGATGAAAAACCACTCAAATTGTACATATACGAATTTTCTGCAAAGGAAAAATTCGCCCACGCAAAATACTTGTTGTCCGTATACATAAATAGATCCTAAATTATAGGCCGATTGTTTTCTTTGGCCATTTGGCAACACTTGTTATGAAATCACTGCAACATGCGCGATGATTTTCCATTTTCTGCTGGACGCTGCAGAGGCGTTTTCCAAACCGTGCCGATCCGAGCTGAAAATTGAACCAGGCCAGCTGAGACACACAGTAAAAAAAGGGGAGATTTTAAGAGATGATCAAATGGAATTATCAGATTCAGATTATAAAAGAGAATTACAGCCAAAAATATATGGAAATTTATTGGTCTTGAATGAAAATTGAACCAAAAACCTTTACTGAAGTCTATTATATTGCTCTCTTTCTGTTTACTCAAATTTTGGATTTACGAAGCATTAAATCAAATTTAATAAATATCCAAAAATGTATTAAACTATGCCAAAATGATTTCCATTTAATATTCATATTATTTTGTAACTGTGGATCCGCAACAATGGATCACCACAGACCCAGACCCAGTCAGAGTCTCAGCCTCAGCCGCGAGGTCCAGTCCCCCGCCTTTCGACTCCCAGACTGACTGGCACTTTGTGGCATGAAACCCGTTTGGCTTTTATTTTTCGCTCGCCAAAATGCTGGCAACCTCCTCCTCATCCTCAGCACAGGCAGACTGCATTTATCGTCGTCAAGCAGCTGGAACACATTGAAGCACACACTAAAGCACTCGGCGGCGGGTAAAACAAAACTCGTGCCCAAAACAATGGCAAACTCAAACCGCGGGCAATTGGAAACCAGAATTCGTTTGGTTTTGGTTTAGATTTTCACTTTTGCGGCTGTTTTGACGGACACTCCCCCTCGATCCAACGGCTCCGGAGTGCCCTCCTCCTTCACTCTTTCTCCCTTTCTTTTTGCCCTACTCAATTTCCAGAATGACTTTGGAAAGGAAGTGGGTTAAATCGACGAAGGAAATACCTCGTAGCGTTGGGTAATAAAATCAGGAATGCTAATTATAGAGACTTTAAATATATAGTGATTCATTAGGAGTGTGATTTGGTGGTAGTTTTAAAGGAAATGGTTGGTAGTACAAGGCTTTTAATAATACTAAAACTTGATATTATTTTCCAAATTAGTCTCTTAAATACAGGGTATTGAAGTAAACCCCTGTTGCCTGTCCAGGCACGTGTTTAACCCACACCCTCTAGCATTTCCCTGTCCAAGCCCCTCGGACTCACCTCGATCCCTGATCCCAGACAGCAGCTGGTCAGGGCAATTTACATTGTTGTTGTTTTTTGTTCTAAGGCGCGCAGATGTTCCATTGGCCGAGCTTTCATCCAAGTTCAAGCGATATTTCCCTTCGCTTTTCACCGACTTAATTGGAACCGTTTGTGACTGAGCGGGGCAATTGTCTAAATGTTTGAACAGAGCGGCCGTTAGTTAGTTAGTCGCTTGGACTTGGACTTTGCCGGGACAATTGGGGTTTGAAATTGACATTGACGCGGAATGAGATTGGTGGGTCGCGCTTTTGTCTCGCCGATGGAAACAATGAAGCGCTTAGAAATAAACGAAATCCATAATACACTCGGCTGCAATCAGTTGCGGGAAGATGTTTGAAGTACTCGTTATAGCTTTGCGCAATACTCCAAAAAAAACTCTCTCACGTTCGCTGGAAGAAGGCGAACCCAGTTAACCTTTTTCAACTGGTCAAAAGTCGCAGTGCAGGCAGCTTGTGACGTCACTGGAGGCAATCAGCTGAAAGTTATGCACAGTGAAAAATATTAAATTTTGTAGGGATTTTTTTAGATTAAATATAATACAACACCTAAGGAAAGGTTAGGGAATACAGCTGCTTTGAGACATAGCCCATGTCTGCCAATAGTATCCATTTACTAAGCAACCACAATGCCTAACCTAGTTGAGAATTCTAAAAGGAATGCAAGTTTTAAATCAGTTTAAAACTAATTGGCTGCTCAATGTTCTTCAGAAACAGAATCTTACATCTTCTTGAAGTGTCAAAAATAGATATATAGTAATTTATATATCTACAAATCTCAATATTTCTTTCTGTGCATCCAATATTGGCTATAGCTTCATCTGCAGCTGTGATGCCACAACTCTGAGATGTTTGTCTGGTCAGTGAAATGCTGTTGCTTTTTTGTGTTTGTTATTAATTGACTTTTGAGTTGACTTGCCGCTGGGCGAAATGACAGCGCTTAATTTATTGCGCATACGCCCCGTTGTCTGTGGAAAAGAGCAATGTGGAAACACGGCGGGACCATTGAGAAGGCCAGGAGGGCACCCACAAGTTCGGAAGCAGCCGCTTGAGGAAATTGATCAAGTTTTTCCCTTCAAACTAAACGAGAGTCGTCTTCCTCTTTTTTATCCACCATTTCCCATTGCATTTTCATGGCTCATAAATAAATGGAAATTGCAATATTCTCGCCGGGGAAATATGTGAACATTCTTTTATGTTTGTTGTTTTTTGTTGCTATAAAAATAGCAAATGAATTGCAGTTTGAACGCAACATTTTTTTTAAACAATTTTTCCCCCCCACGGTTCTTTGTTGGCTTAAAAGTGGAAGCGTGTGAGTAAGTCTTTTTGTTCTACGCGTCGTGGAATACCAAGTATTTGCATTATACGCCTAGTTTTCTTAGCTGGTTAATTGCCACCGTGTTTTCCACGAATCTCCCAGCTCGTTGAAACTATCGCCTCGTATAATCAAAGATATCTATGTAAATACATATGTGAGAAATTTTAATTACCAGCCATCAGTGGCTGACACAACTATCAAGTACACATGTGGTACAAAAATTAGTATCTACAAAGATGTGTAGATACGTTTAAGTGCTAAGGAAATCTCTTAATTAGAGAGAGATATTTCTTAATGACTATTACTCTTTGGATTCTTGTTTTGGAAACAGCAATTTCTTATGAATTAACTAAACACATAAGAATTCTATAAGCAGTTCTTTTTAAATTTAAATAAAAATTGATTTATGTACTTTACTTTATGAGGAATTTAACCCTACAAAATCTAAAATATACACATTTTGCTAAAGAGATCTTCGTTGCTATTATCTTTACCCCTTCTGTGCATTTCACAGAGATCTCAGTGTGCATCTTGTTTGCCACAAAGAGATTAATGATAACTTGAGGAGCTGAAAGTAAAGTCGGAAAGAGAGAGCATGAGAAATGAGTTACTTGGAAAATGCTGGCCAGCCTTTGTTGTTGCTCCAGTTTTCATCTCGCCAGCAAGAGGAGAGTTGCTGCTGCATATTTTCTTGTACAAGCAACGGAAATGCAGCGAATTTTTATGGCCACTGGGGAGCAAGCAGGAGGGAAAAGGAGAAAAAAATGAAATAAAATAATAGAGAGACTTGAAAAGCGAAACTCTGGCCACGCGGATCGGGGCTGATAAGGCCCGGCCGAGGCTCTATTTATAGAGCGAGCAGCTTTATCCAATCGATTCTGGGCGCACTCGAAGCCACCGTCCATGTCCGGTCCTGCAGTTGCAGCTGAGCCTCGGAATTGTCCATGGTTCTGCTGGTGGTTTCTGCCGCTTGTCTCTGGTGGTGCTGGTCTGGTCTCTGGCCAAAGTAGTTCAACCTGTTCGGCGGCTTTGGCCCGGTCCCAAAGAATGTGGCTTCAAATTTATAGCGCTTTTTGCTTTCAGCTCTACGCTTGGCTTCTATGTGTCCAATGCCAGCACTGCCCATTTCCAGCCTCGTCTACTGACCATCTTCCACAGCAGCATCAGCATCCGCAGCGACATTAGCTGAAAATAGAAAAAAAGATTAAACTTTCGTGGCAATTTACTAGCAAGATTTACGCAAAATGTTGCTGAAAAATGGTTAAGTCACATAAAGTATATACAAAATGCCAGACAACTCAAGTTTACTTCCCATCAAAAAGAATGTTAAGTACACTGGGGAAAATGTGGCTTTATAACCTTCAAGAGTTTCTAAAATGTACTAAAACTTCTAGGAAAATTGGTTTAATTTATGTTAGGTGTGTTTAGATTAGTTTTTCTTTTAGAAGTAATCATTACTTTAAAGAATTCTACAGCTTATCACATTTTTCCTAGACTAAGTCTTATCTAAATTATGAGATTAACAACTAAAGTTTTTGTAGAACTTTATCGCCAACTTAAAAGAAGAAGACATCATGAATTTATAATATCTTATATATCATGTTTGCTTGGAATTTGCTTTTATTAATAGCTTTCTATTTAGGTCAAGCTGTTGTGTGTATTTTAAATCAAGTAGAAAACAAACAAAACAAATAAATTAGTTTAAAATTTGTCCATCTAATTAACAAATTCTGTATAAATTATTATTATCAGTGTATGTGATGGTTGCCACAACTTATTTCCTAAGCCGCTTGCTTGGGCTAAGATGGAGTTTGGTGTTTTGATTCATGTTGTACTCTTACCTCTTTCGAAAAAAAAGACCAAAGCATTTTTATGGAAGATGAGATGATGGCAGGAAAAAGAAAATCCGTTGATCCGTTTGCCACTTCTGTCGTTCAATCATTTCATTCACTCAAGGCTGGTTTTTTAAGCTGGCCAAAGCATTTTTTGAATTGTTTTTATTTTGTATTTTTTGTTCATCTTCTCTGTTTCGACTTCTCTGTCTCCTTTTTCCCAGTTCTCAATTAAGTTTAATGAGCACATGAGCATTTTCATAATTGGAGCAAATTAACTTGAATGGCGCTTCACACAGCCCCAAGATCCATCCGTCCAGCCATCCACTCCATGTAACATGGTAAGGTTATCTCTGGCATGTGTATATAGTAGGGTACTCCATGTAGTGCAGAATCTGTCCGGAAGTGTTTTTCGTCTGGTGGTCTTAAGTCTTAAGTCTGACCAACTTCCCTCTTGTTGGCTGGCTGTTCACCTAACGAGCGGCAATTGTCAACTGTTGGCTGGGCTCGAATCCATGGTATGGCCAAGCCATGTGTGTTCCACGAGATCTCTGGCGTTTTGGCACGTTTCGAGGTTACTTGGACAGCGGACAATCAGCTGAATAAATATCACTATAATAATAATAATAATAATGAAGAGAAGAGAACACTTCTTGATTTGATGTGCATCTATCTATCTCGAGAACCCACAACCACTCCCCATGTCTTGGATGGCACATGTTTTCACATTCTTGGGCTATCTCGATCGCTATTCTTCCTCCTTCTGCTGCTGCTCCCCATCTTCGTGTTACCACTTTTCCCATCGGCCATCGGCGACCACTTAGCTGGCTGGAACAGTTGGTCAATTAGTTTGCTCGCGGCTCTCGACATGAACTGCCTGATCGGCTATTTGAATGCTGCTCGCAGCCGAAGTGGATCCGGAGTGGCAACCGTTTTGGATCTCAGGGATCGCCAAGCGGAATTTTGGGTGAGTCCAAGCTCAAGTCCGGGTGTCCAATGTCCAGTGTCCGAGTTGCTCTTAAAGAGCTGGTGGTGCTGTGTATGTACCAACGAGAATGGCCCCGCCGCAGGTGGTTAACTGAACAACCAGTTTGCAATTAAATGTCGCCGTTTAAATGTGATTTGATTCTTTGCATAACCGAAATGCAATTGAGCTTCGACTGCTTGCGGTAGATAGGTATTCGTGATTGGCCTAAACCAGTTGAAGGTGCACTAAAAAAAAAATGGTAAATACCAAAGAGAAACTATAGGGAGCGTAGGAGAGGAATGTTAGGGTTATATTTAAAGGAAACTTCAAACTTTTAAGACCTGTAAAAATACAAAACTTAAAAGAAACTAGCACTTAATAGTGTCTTTTTGGAGTATCCAGAGACTAGGAGGTTTTTAAGTCACCTATAATAATAGTTACCATTTTCATTGTCTTATAAATCAGCGCATTTAAATCTTTCTATGAGACGCACATAAATGAAACCGTTGATGTATGCCACATAAATGCCTGAAATAACTTTAAATACAATAAGAAAACCCGTAATTCCGTGTAACAGATAGATAGTTTATTAATTTCCCACATTGTTTATTAGAAAACGGTACCTTTAGGTGAATATTTAAATATTCTTGCTGTTGCTGCAAGTGGAAAACCTTTGATCTTTCGTTCAATCAGTCTTTTCCCAAAGAACTATTCATCAGGTATCGCCGCCGCCTGGAGGCCACATATTTATTCATCCATCTGCCTGTCGCTCGCTTGGAATGCCCATCTCTAATGATCTTGCCCAGACCGGGTCTCCAGCTCCAGCACTTGACCAACGGCTTCTGCCTGGCGGCTTCTGTGTCCGCTGGCAACACGTTGAAAGTTAAAGTTCAACTGAATGATGTTGCTCAACTATTTTTATGATTACAACTTTGCGGTGACTAACGGTTCACACACGATACTCGCAGCTTAGAGAAGAAAAAAAAAAAGCAGAAGATATATGAATGTGTTTTTCGGCCGAAGTTGAATGCTTCCTGTTAGCTAGCTGCAAGCATTATTCTTTGCCTTTGGCCAAGATCAGGTTGCCATGTTTCTCGCCTTTGTGGATTTTCCACATTTTTAACTGTGAAAAGGCGTCGCTTGATTTATTCATTTATTCATTCTGTTGCATAATTACAGATTTACGTGTTTAATTAACGACTTGCTGCAATTTGTTAGAAGCTTACAGGCCTTCAAGTTGTGTTCTCAAAAGTATCTGGAGTGAATTTTGATCTAATTGGATAACACACACGTCTTTGATGTTGACCGACCCGACCCAAATATCGATTTATGTGTTGGCAAAAAGTGCGGGAAAAAACCCAGAAAAAAACTAGACAAAGTTATTTAATCGATAGCGGCACAAACCAACGCCACCAATGGGTTAATGTGCTAATTTTGGGTTCCCACTGTCAACAAAAATTTGCAACTAGTGTGAGAGTGTGTGGAGTGGAGAAAAAATAAATGGGGAAGTGGCAAACGACATGTAAATATAGATTCCGAGTCGAGTGGGAGACAAATGGGAGCAGAGTTTTCCACGGAGCAGCATTGAGGCGGAAAATCGTTACAGCAAATTAACTGAAAATGGGCAGGAACAACAACGAAAGCCGCTTATAAATAGAAAAGGGAAATGGGAAATGGAAAACGGGTCAGGAGTTGCTTCTTAGCCTAGCTCGCCTTCTATTTCTCCCACTCATTGTCTTGGAAATTTGTAAGGGAAATTTCTTGTGGAAAACCGCCGCTAAATTGCACAAAAAGTGCTTGGGCATGTGTGTGATTATTGTCTTTTTAAAGATTTTAGATCACACGATAAATATTTAGTTTCTAGAGCATGTTCCCAATTGCTTTTATTTAGGTTTTAATTTTTTAATTCTAAATATTCTTAAAAATACTAGTCTCATACAGCTTAAACCTAATAAATCTCCTATAATTTATTTATTAGGGTCAATGCACTAACCTGTAATGGAAAAACTGATAATATAAAAAAATAGTGACTAGAAAGCTTTCACATACTCAACAGTTTCATTAATCGTCGTACCACCGGTCATGATAAACAAAGGCACCGCCACCAAAACCGTTGTCATGCAAAAAACCCAAGCTAGAGGGGCGGCAAAACTGGGCGTGGCGGAAGCTAATAGACATATATGACATATAGACATAGGTTGCATGTTGCACTTACTCGGGGGCAATGTCAATTTGCGTCAGTCAAGGGACCAGTCATCGAACATCATCGTCGTTTACACTGAAAAAATGGCTTTGAAGATGAGAAAAAAGATGTTAATTATTATAAATTATGTTATTATAATTAAATTATAATATTATCTAATATTAGAAATAATATTATTAAGGGCTTATTTAAGATTATTTAATACATTTCATATTTAAAAGAAAGGAATAGACTGCAAGAAATCATTGTAAAATATTTTTAAATAAATATTTACAAGTTTCTTTAAAAGTTTTTCACACGCAAAACCATTTCAACTTTTAGTATTAATTACCTAGTATTATTATAGTTTTACTTTTGGCTCCGTGTAGAAAATGTCAACTGGGTGCAGCAGCACGAAAAAAACAAACAATTTCTCGTCATGCCGAGCGGGCGGTCAACTTCACTATCGATATACACACAGGCACTATGTGTATTCGTTCATATATGTTTTGTGGAAGGCACTTCCCCTGCTTATCAGTTGCAATGAATATGTTGCTGTTGTGCATGTTGCTGCTGCCGCTTCAGCTGATGTTATTGCTGCCGCTGCTGCTGCGGCTGTTGTTTGCGTGCCACGTCCGTTGCAGATAAAAAAGCGTGCTGCGGAACTTTCATTGAACGAATTGAGTTGCCCATGAGCTGAATCCGTTCTTCTGTTCACAGAGAAGTCATCATACCAAGTACTGCTCAAAATGTACAATTTTGAAAATGTATTCTCCATTAATATTAATCTATTATCTGTTGGTTCGATTTAATAAGCACAGAAACACAGATCGTTAGAAGACAAGCACTTCCACCACGAAAGCTTAGAATTAAACTTTGCTATTGATTTATTACATTTTTTTATGGTTTAATGGCTTGTTTAAGGGTAATAAAAAATGTTTTCCAGTTCCTACATTAACGGTTCTGCTGTTTAGTGTAAAAAGAACAACTAACTTGGCTTAGATTCGTTGTTTAAGCCACCCCATTTGTTGTTTAAGCCGCTGCCTATGGCTTCCAAAACCGCAGCTGAATAACAAAGCGGACAGACCGACCAACCGACCGGTGGTGGCAACAAAACCAACCCACAGCCACCGTGTCCCAGCCCACCGCTGTGCACCTGTTACCCAGTTTTAGCCACTGGCATTGCCATCAGCTCGCTCGGTTAGTCGGTCGTCCGAACTGGGTCTCTCTCTCTCTCTGCAGCTCTCCGCTTCTCCTAATCATTAAAACAAAAACAACTACAAATTAAAATAATAAAAAAAAAAAAACAAAAGCCAAAGCCAAAGCCGAGGCAAAAGGAAGCCAACGTTTCTGGTCGACTGAGCTCCTGCAATTGTAATGCAAACAGGAACCATATTGTAAGCGATGTACACCGAGAGAAGTTTACTTAGAGATCATAACAATAAAAGTAAAGAAAACATATTCCATATATCGAACTATAAAATTCTTGTAATATTACTCAATTAAGTTATTCTTTTTCATGATTGAAAAAATATTAATCAATAATTTAAGCAACAAATCCATATTTCTATTCAATTAATTTATTATTTTAAGCAGTATAAATACTTTTTTATAATTCGCATCTCTATTTTATAAAAAAAATGTAAGTGCATTAACAGATAAAAGCTGAAAGAGATGGCTATAGCTTTAGATAGAGATAGACAACTGCCAGACAGTCGCCGTCAACGCTTTCTGCTTCAATTGACACCCTCGTGTGTTGCAGTTGCAATGTTAGTTGCAGTTGCAGTTGCATTTGGCAGTCATTACATAAAGAGACATACAACGAGCATTGACAGGGCTCAGGGGTCTGCAGGCCAGGCCAGAGATTTCCCTTTACCGTTGCAACTGTATTGCGCAACAATCTGATTTCTGGCCCATGATAATGGTGGTTACCATTTTCCCTTAAGTGGTATAAGGGGTAAGGGGTATTGCCATTATCTACAGCAACTATCATAAATAATATATGAAACTAAATATACCTGGGGTTTTGCGGTTGATATGTGTACTTTTCCTATGAGATAACTTTCCAAGAACCAATCAGAGGGAATAGTAGAGAGGAGCAAATCATGAAATTTAAGCTAGATTTCCTCTTACAATAACTGATAACTTGTATATATTTCTATAATAAATTCTTTAAAATAAATAAATATAGATTCTTTTAAAATGCAATCAGCAACATAACATAACTAAACCTTCAATTAGAATGCCTCATAACTTGTATAAATATTACAAGTTTATATTCTCGCAATGCCCAGTAATAAATAATAATACTCTCCCCGATTATCGTCAGTACTTAATGCTTGTCCCCGTTCCAATTTCCTTCTCGATCGAATGTCACGAGCCCTGGAAACACGAATCGGAACGAATCGAAGGCACGATTTAATGGATGAAAGCCCGCAGAGAACAGAACAATGCAAGCTTGTGGACAAATAAAACGCGACAAATGCGTTTAATCAATCGGATCAGCCTTCAATCTTGACCCACTCGGTGTGATGGAATGCTGCCCTTATATCGAGGAGGGTCTCCACCACAAATTCCTCCACTATTCACGGCATTGATTGCTCACACTTACAGTGCCCAGAGGGGGGAACCCAAAACAATCGATGACAATCTTCAATCGAATTTAACACTTTTCAATGTTTTATTTCTGTGGGCTGCGGCCTCTCTTCCTCTTGCCAGCAATTTGTTAATTTCTTTATTGCTTTTTATTGTCATTGTTTTGTTTGGTTTTTGGATGTTTTTCTTTTTTCGTGTTACTCACTTGGCCTTTCTTTGCCTTTCGATTCTTATTGCTACATTTTGTTAGCTCAGAGAAGCCAGGTTCGGAAAAATTTTTTTTTCGAAATTTGAAAGCTGGAATCGTTTGCCCATCGTTTGCCCATGTTTGCCCACCAATTAGTTTTTTTTGCCCACGTCCAGTTTTGAAGATATGAAAATTCGAAAAAGTTCGAAAATTTTCGAACTTCAAAAATCTGACTTTTTTCAAAATTTTTTTTTGGAAATCGCAATAACTTCGTTTGCCCACGTTTGCCCACCCTTTAGAATTTTGAAATTTTTTCAACTTTAGGAGATATGACACTTTAAAAATTTGCTCTGTTTTACCAACGAAATAATGTATTGCCCACCTCCAAAAACTGAATATTTTTAGAAAAAAACGTTTGCCCACCCCTTAAAAATTAATTTAAAGGATTGCCCATCCTTTAAAAATTAATTTTTTCGATTGCCCATCTTTTAAAAATTAATTTTGAGGATTGCCCATCCTTTAAAAACTAATTTTTTCGATTGCCCATCTTTTAAAAATTAATTTTGAGGATTGCCCATCCTTTAAAAACTAATTTTTTCGATTGCCCATCCTTTAAAAACTAATTTTTTCGATTGCCCATCTTTTAAAAATTAATTTTGAGGATTGCCCATCCTTTAAAAACTAATTTTTTCGATTGCCCATCCTTTAAAAACTAATTTTTTCGATTGCCCATCCTTTAAAAACTAATATTTTCGATTGCCCATCTTTTAAAAATTAATTTTGAATAATAATAATAATAATAATCCTCAAAATTAGTTTTTAAAGGATGGGCAATCCTCAAAATTAATTTTTAAAGGATGGGCAATCGAAAAAATTAGTTTTTAAAGGATGGGCAATCGAAAAAATTAAGTTTTAAAGGATGGGCAATCCTCAAAATTAATTTTTAAAGGATGGGCAATCGAAAAAATTAGTTTTTAAAGGATGGGCAATCCTCAAAATTAATTTTTAAAAGATGGGCAATCGAAAAAATTAAGTTTTAAGGGGTGGGCAATCGAAAAAATTAATTTTTAAAGGATGGGCAATCGAAAAAATTAGTTTTTAAAGGATGGGCAATCCTCAAAATTAATTTTTAAAAGATGGGCAATCGAAAAAATTAGTTTTTAAAGGATGGGCAATCCTCAAAATTAATTTTTAAAAGATGGGCAATCGAAAAAATTAATTTTTAAAAGATGGGCAATCGAAAAAATTAATTTTTAAAGGATGGGCAATCGAAAAAATTAGTTTTTAAAGGATGGGCAATCCTCAAAATTAATTTTTAAAGGATGGGCAATCCTCAAAATTAATTTTTAAAAGATGGGCAATCGAAAAAATTAATTTTTAAAGG
>VNJY01005701.1:0-50539 GCA_008042715.1 Drosophila bocki
TTTACATTTTCTCTACATCTGCCGATCGGTTTATATGGCAGCTATATGATATAGTTGTCCGATTTTCATAAAATTTATACCAAAATTCTGAAATAATAACAAAAAGGCATATCTCAGAGTAGATAGATAGAAATACGTTGAAAAACACCGAAGTTATAATTTTTTTCCTATTAATTTCCGATCGTTCCTATGGCAGCTATAAGATATAGTCGTCTGATTTTCATAAAATTTTTATCGAAATTTTGAAATAATATAAAATGGCCATATCTAAAAAATGGTGCAAAAATGTTGAAAAACGGCAAAGTTATAATTTTTTTTCTAAAAATTTATCGAACATTTGTATGGCAGCTATATGATATAGTCGTCCGATCCGGCCCGTTCCGACATATATAGCAGTGAGAGTATATAGAAGACTATATGCAAAGTTTCATTTAAATAGCTTTAAAACTGAGGGACTAGTTTGCGTAGAAACGGACAGACGGACGGACAGACGGACAGACGGACGGACAGACGGACAGACGGACATGGCTAGATCAACTCGGCTGTTGATGCTGATCAAGAATATATATACTTTATAGGGTCGGAAAGGTCTCCTTCACTGCGTTGCAAACTTCTGACTGAAATTATAATACCCTGCAAGGGTATAACAATATGTTAATACTATCACAATTTTGAGTACCCATAACTTTAGAGTTTTCCTCAGTGTAAAACAATCTTGAACTAAAAGACCATCTGCTAAAACCAATCAGCATGATTAGCAATAAAAAAATCCATCAATTGAATGCCAATTGAGTAGATTAAAGAAAAAGAAGAGGGGAAACCCCAGAAAAAACGAAGGTCGGAAAATTTTAAATGTGCCATAAATTGCACTTTGTCTTTTAAATAGACATAAAAGACACAAAACAACAAAACTAGGCAGACAAATATTACAAGCATCTTTGAAAACAAAATGGCATCTACTCAGCAATATATACCATATTATAACTACTTAAAATTGCACTGAAACCCAAAATAAAATCACTTTACTACTTAATTACATTACAGAAAAAACTCTAGCTAAACTCGGCTTAATTACTTACTTTTTTCCAATATACAATCCAACTTTAATTTCAACAGGAAAAATATACAAACAAAAGAGCAATTTTCAATAGCGCAACTTGATGCGCCAGCGAATGCAGAGAGAGAGCAACTAAAAACTATTAAATAGAAAACGAAAACAAAACGCGTAATAGCCGCAGCGGCAGGGTGAAAAGAGGGTGAAAGTACCTAAAGAGGGTTGAAAAATGCATTCTCTTCAGGTTTCCACAAATGGGCGCCAAATGTTTGAACAGTTTAAAACAGTCTGGCAGCTCTATTGTAGCCTTTAGCCAGATTTAACGGGAAAAAGCCATACTGGCAACACTATCGAGTTGCACGCTGTTTTTGTTTTGTTTTCATTTTTTACGGAAAATCAACTAAATCGCTATGAAAATATCACGTTTTAAAAAGTCCCACAAAACCCTGGTGTTTTTCGCCACAAACTTTGATTATCGAGAACCCTACCAGGTGCTAATCGACGCCACCTTTTGCCAGGCTGCCCTGCAGGTGAGATAATGGCCAATTAATACCCAAACCTGGTACTTTATTATTGAATTTTTAGCACAAAATTGGCATAGACGAGCAGATAAAGAAGTATTTCCAATGCGGCGTCAAACTGCTGACCACTCAGTGCGTGATCCTGGAGTCTGAGGCTTTGGGAGCTCCCTTAACCGGAGCCACATCCATAGTCAAGCGGTTCCATGTGCACAAATGTGGTCACGAAGGAAAACCCGTAGCGGCCGCTGATTGCATCAAATCCATGGTAAAAGAAACGTTTATCCTTGAAATAATATATCTATTAATATTCCCCTTTGTTCAGACCAAGGACAATCGCTATATAGTGGCCTCCCAGGATCGCTTGCTGCAGGAGAGCCTACGCAAGGTGCCCGGTCGCTGCCTGCTCTACCTGCACAAGGCCACGCCCGTTTTGGAAGCCCCCTCCAAGGCATCCAAGAAGTGGGTGCAAAAGCGTGCCAATAACTTGATGCTGGGCAAACAGGCCGACAAAATCGACTACATGAAGGAGAAACAAGGCCTGAAACCCGCTGAGGGTTCTGCTAATCCCAAAAAGCGAAAGGGACCCAAGAATCCCAATCCCTTGTCGTGCAAGAAGAGCAAAAAGGAGAAGGCCAAGACACCACTCAGGGGAGTGCAGGAGCAGAGCACCATGATCAAGGCGAAACGGAAACGTATCAAGATTCCGGCGCATGTCAAGGCGGCTCTTAACAAAGACTAGAGATACGAAGATTAGATACTAAAGAGGATAAATATAAGATAAAGAAAAGCAAATAAACTGCAGTTTGCTTTTGAAAGAGATGTGTGTGGTGGTAATTGGGGTTACTTTTTAATAATGTTGTACGATTAATTGTGTTATTGTTTTCATTGTGCGATTTTCTTGCTGCTTGCTTTATAAGGAAATGAAGAACTTCCCTTGTTAGCTTACCCTAAAATCTGTTTAAATAATTTAAATTACCTTCCACTGTCCCTTTCCCAACTAATCACCCTTTAAAATCACCTTCTGGCTTATCTTCTGTGTACATATTTATATATTTTTGTTGTAAACAATTGTACAATTGTATAAAATTTGATTGAGAACCATTGGGAGCAGCGAGAGAGGTTGAGGCGTATATCAAAATCTTTTACAGTTTGCCCTCACGTATCTTGTTCAGCGTCTTCTCGGTCATAAAGTGACCCAAGATCTTGGTCAACGTGGGGTTCCTGGCGCAATAGGCCAGCAGATTGACCGGAAAGAGGCCACACCAGGTGAGATCCATCTTATTGGCCAGGGCCACGGCAAAGAGTTCACCGCATCTCTCCGCCGTCATCCGTTTCTGATTGGCAGTGCTCAGTCCCACCTTGCCACCCGGCGAGCCCGTGAAGGCTTCCTGCAGGAAGTCCGTGGCAATGGGACCCGGAGCAAAGATGCTAATGTCCAGTTTGCGCATCTCAACCTTCAGGCTCAGCAGATAGGCATTCAGAGCATGTTTGGCAGCGCAATAGGTGGCGGAAAAGGGCACGGGACTGAAGCCAGCTATGCTGGATGTGGCGGCCAAGTGTCCTCTTCCTCCCCTCTGTTCCACAAAGTAACGAACCACCAGGCGGCTGAGGTGAACCACGGCGAACACATCCAGTTCAAACAGCTCCCGATCCACTTCGATGTCGATATCCGTCCAGCTGGCGCGCTGCGATCGGCCGGCGTTGTTCACCAGGACATCCAGCCTCCCAAAGTGATTGAGCACGGAATAGAGATGGGTCTTGTGTTGCTCAATCTCCAGCATATCCATGGGCAGGATCATCACATCCTTGGTGGCCAACAGACCCCTGGCTGCCGCCAGACACTCCTCCTGCACCTGCTCCAGTTGCTCCACTCGCCGGGCGCTGAGCACCAGTTTAACGCCATGCTTGGCCAGGCTCAAGGCCAGGGCTCGGCCAATTCCACTGGAGGCACCTGTTATCCAAACCACCTGGCCGCGCATGGAGCACAGGGAGACGCCGAAACGGGACTTATACCACAGTGCCACATTGCAGTCGAGCAGGATCCAGAGGAGCACGTAGACCACATAGTACAGCACCAGCAGGAGCAGCAGGAACTCCAGGAAAGTCATTGCATTCGATTGGGAAACCTTTGCCCTCAATGCCGCAACGGGAGAGACTAAAAGCAGCAGGTTCTCGCCTCTGCCTGATAACCACTACGCTTGTGGAGGAGATCAGCTGGGTGGGCTCACATCAGAGATGGCACAGTGACTGAGCATCAACAGGTGAAACTTAAACAGACAAAATTTTGAAAGAAGAAACAAGAGGGCGAGTGAAAGTTAAATTAAAACATTCTGTGAATCCATGTAAATTTGGTTTTTGCACCACTGGCTACAAGCTCCTCCATCTGCTCATCTCTGGCAAAGAGCGCTTTTACGTAAAGCCAAAAAAATATCAACGCCACAAAAGTCACATTAAAAATTCCAACAAAAAACGCGTCTCAACTCTAGATTTTTTTTATATAAATGTAAGTTAACTTAGAAATTAATCCTATGCCTGCAGAAAGTCCTCCAGATTGTCGCAGACCTTGTCGATTTCCGCATAGCCCGCCTGCTCCAGAGCCAGGATGGCATTGGTCAGGGCAATGGTTTCTCGCAGGGAATGGGCCTTCAGCCAGATCCTACCATTGACGCCCACGGCAATCTCGTAGGGCAGTTGCCGGGTGAGCGCGGCGAGGGCGGGACAGTTCTCGCGGAGCAGCACTCGGCCCAGATTCAGGCTGCACTTGAAAAAGAATCCGTCGGCCAGCTGACCAAGTTTTCCGCGCTTTCCATTCGAATTGACGCACACCAGCTCCGGTTCGACGTCCGCGCTGGCGACCAGAACCCGCGCATAGATAAGGTCTCCGGGATTCAGGTCCGGTCGGTTCTTTTTCGTGGCCGCCTCGAAGGAGAGATAGGAAATGGAGGCCAAGTCCGCCGAGCCAATGTCCACGCGGTACTGGTCACCGGCCTTCGCCTTGACAATGCCCAGGACGAGATCTCCGCGTGCCGGCACATACCGCCGCTGGTAGTTGTCCACCCAAAATGTGTTTGGTTCCTTGTGGCGCAGCGGTCCGGCCTTGCTGGCCACCACAGTGTCGTCCAATCGCCGCAGTCCCGGCCCGAGAATCACCCGCTTGCTCTTGGCCACCTCTTCTATGGCCGTGATGCGCTCGCCGGGCATCACAATTGTGCCGCTGCTGCTCATTTTAATTAATTATTGTCGCGTTTAGTTGTTTTGAAACAAAAGAGGTCCGCCGCGTGTGTTTTAAAACATATGACGTAGAGTTGGGACAACAAAGAGAAAATACCAAAGAAACCGAAAAAAAAATTGTGTATTTTCACCAAAAGGTCACACTACAACTTTCTTCGATCAGCTGGAACGAAACAAATCAGCTGAGCTTCTTTAAATTTTAACGTATTTTAAGCTCCAATTTTCCTCGAAAACATTTAATTCCCGCATTTTCTCATAATTGATACTTTAAATTACTATTTATATTTTTCTCTTCCAGATGGACATGCGTTCCACAGCCGTGTGTGGAACCCAAAGCCTCTAACCTTGTGAAAGGTCATTTTTACCAAACAACAAAATATAGCAACAACAACAACTAAGGAGAACACCCCTGGAAAAGCATCATGTTCCACAAGGCAACAACAATGGCGAACTTTTTGCCGCTGCGCTGTGCGCTCCTCTCTTCGCTGCCGGCGCCGGCGTCGCGAATAAGCAGCGAAGTAGCGGGCGTTTTCTCTGCGGGTTTAGTCGTCGCTTTCAGAAGCAAATCGTCGTCCACCGGATCCGGATTTAAATTCTTGCAGTTAAGAAAAAGCTCCTGGTATGTATTAGTGCCAGTGTGTGTATATATATTTGTGTGTGTGCGTGCTCCATCTATAAAATAATATTTAATAATTTAACCGAACAATAGTTTGTCCCAATTTAAAATTCGAAAAATCAAGCGTTTTGCTAGCCACTTCCGCGAGATTATCTAACAAAAAGCCTGTGCAAATTTCCAATTGGAACAATTTATCATTTTCCGGATCAATTTAATTGCACAAATCAAATTATGTCAATTGACAGCTAACTACTTTCGCTTTTGCCCATCTAATCTCCGATTTTTTTGCAACAACAAAAGGCTGATTCTATATTACGTAATCTGTATTTTACTTGCATATTTGCAAAATGATTTTTTTTCTTTAAAGTAAGCAGAGAAATTTAACTTTTACGGTTGCCAAATGCTCGCCAATCTTTTAAACAATTTAACAACAAACACACATACTTGGATCGTGCCAATGCGTGTGCCCCAATACACACGCAGTCCGATTCGAAACGTACGGCAGCTCTCTCCGTGACCGTGGACAAGGTCAAAATGTACGAGAAGGCTTGGGGGACTTTTCACGCATTTTCCTGGTGGTCTTGTGGGTTGGGGGGTGAAGGGATACTCATTTAGGGGGCAAAGAACACTAGAGAGGGAAGAATAACGAAAAAAATAGATTTTACTAAAGCCGGGCCCTCGAGTGAGACCGCTCAACAAGGCATTGCAAATCTAAGCTTTTTGTGCCTGCATTTTGGCATTAAAAACGCAAAAAGCTGCAGCAACACTGCACTTTACCGCCAAACTGCGAGAGAAAAGTGGCTCCCACAAGGAAAATCTATTCTATTTTCGTTTGCGGAAAATGCCGCTCGTGTCACTGACTCTAAATAATTTTAGAAACATTTAATTGAAATCTGAAGACAAATTAAATATAGAAACCGAGGAGGTGACTTTGAGAAAATTTCATGGAGAAAGTAACAACGCGAGTCAGCAAATCTTAATCATCTTTTGTTACCCCAATGTTTTCGTAGATTGCAAGCGATTTTTATTAAAAACTATGAATAATTAAATTTAGTAATAATATTTGAGTTGTTGAATTAACTTATTATATATATTAATAAAGGAATTTTTACTAATTTTAAAGCTTGAAGAAAACCAATGTTTAATATTTTACTTTACTTTTAAGTAAGGCACTTTACCTTTTCTTTAACAAAGTTTAACATGTATTCTTTATTTTTAAAAATATAATATAAATTTTTGAAATTTAATTGGCCTAAAATTAGTTTTTCCCAAAATTATTGGACTTACATATAACTAAAATATAAAAAAAAAATTATACAAAATTTATACTTTTATGTATAAATATTAATTATTAAGTTAAGGAAAAAGTATATATAATTTTTACTCAAACAAAATTTTATTTTTAATAATAATATACAATTTTATGAATTTTATTTTAAATCCTTATCAACTGCCCTGTTTTTAAAACCGCCTTTTAAATATAAATAAATATATTTAGGCACCGATAATGTGTGGTTAAACAACTTCCCAAAAATGCCTACGTTATTTTATCCAAAAATAAAATATACTTAAAACTAAGTAGCCTTTTCAACAGTTTGATAACTTTTAATTCAGATCCACTTATGCTAACTTGTTAACTGCTTAATAGACAATAATTCAATTAAGAAATGGCTGGGATTTCGGGAATATTCTGGCATTCAATTAGCAGCAACCATATTGACACTTCTTATCTGCGGTCAGCTTTTGTTTTTTTACACCACATTTAGCGATTAAACAATTTAAATTTAACACTAATTCGCCTTTTGTTGGACTTTGGTTTTTTGCAGTGACAGCAACAATATGACCATCAAAGCTATCAAGGCCCGTCAGATCTACGACTCCCGTGGCAACCCCACCGTGGAGGTCGATCTGACCACCGAACTGGGTCTGTTCCGCGCTGCCGTTCCCTCGGGCGCCTCCACCGGTGTCCATGAGGCTCTGGAGCTGCGCGACGGCGACAAGGCCAACTACCACGGCAAGTCCGTGCTGAAGGCTGTCGGTCATGTGAACGACACCCTGGGCCCCGAGCTGATCAAGGCCAATCTGGATGTGGTGGACCAGGCTGCCATCGATAACTTCATGCTGAAGCTGGACGGCACCGAGAACAAGAGCAAGTTCGGCGCCAACGCCATCCTGGGTGTGTCCCTGGCCGTGGCCAAGGCCGGTGCCGCCAAGAAGAACGTGCCCCTGTACAAACACATCGCCGATCTGGCTGGCAACAAGGAAATCATCCTGCCCGTGCCCGCTTTCAACGTGATCAACGGCGGCAGCCACGCTGGCAACAAGCTGGCCATGCAGGAGTTCATGATCCTGCCCACCGGCGCCACCAGCTTCACCGAGGCCATGAAGATGGGCTCTGAGGTGTACCACCATCTGAAGAACGTGATCAAGGCCAAGTTTGGTTTGGATGCCACCGCTGTCGGTGATGAGGGTGGCTTTGCCCCCAACATTCAGTCGAACAAGGAGGCCCTGAACCTGATCAGCGACGCCATCGCCAAGGCCGGCTACACCGGCAAGATTGAGATCGGCATGGATGTGGCTGCCTCCGAGTTCTTCAAGGATGGCCAGTACGATCTGGACTTCAAGAACCCCCAGAGCGACAAGGCCCAGTGGCTGTCGCCCGACAAGTTGGCCAACCTGTACCAGGAGTTCATCAAGGACTTCCCCATTGTCTCCATCGAGGATCCCTTCGATCAGGACCACTGGGAGGCCTGGACCAACCTGACCGGTGCCACCAGCATCCAGATCGTCGGCGATGATCTGACCGTGACCAACCCCAAGCGCATTGCCACCGCTGTGGAGAAGAAGGCCTGCAACTGCCTGCTGCTGAAGGTCAACCAGATCGGTACCGTCACCGAGTCCATTGACGCCCATCTGCTGGCCAAGAAGAACGGCTGGGGCACCATGGTCTCTCACCGTTCCGGCGAGACCGAGGACTCGTTCATCGGCGATTTGGTCGTCGGCCTGTCCACCGGCCAGATCAAGACCGGTGCTCCCTGCCGCTCGGAGCGTCTGGCCAAGTACAACCAGATCCTGCGCATCGAGGAGGAGATCGGCGCTGGTGTCAAGTTCGCCGGCAAGAGCTTCAGGAAGCCGCAGTAAGCGCGTGGCCAACTTCAAAATTCCAACCCAACCAACACCGAAGGCGCCGCCGGCTGATCCAACCCACTGCTAGATCTGGATCTGGAGAGTGGGACCTGGACCTGGGGCAGCAGAGAAGACACAACCACCATAGACCGGCGTGGAGCGATTCGGTGCACGTGTTCGTCATCCCCTTACTTTCGGAATTTGTGTCTGGCGCACAAATGAATCAGAATTAAATTACCAAAACCGTTTGCTGTCTCTTTATGCTTCGTTATTTAGACATTATTATTAATGTTAAACCATGATCTAATCATTATTTATAAACAAAACAAAACAAAACACACAAAAACACCATCTGCGAAATGAATATCCCAACAGCAGTAGTCGCTGTAATTCTCTTGGAATTATAACAACCACAAAAACACTCACTTACAGGCGTTACTCTCATTGCGTAAAAGGGTTAACAATGAAATCTAGTTCTTGAGATCGGAATTTGTTTAGAAAATTCTTGAAATCGAACAGCGAATTTCAGTTTTGGATGTTAAATAATAGTCGAGAAATCCCCCACAGGAAAATATACATATTTACCGAAATTACACTTACATTGAGAATGCGTACAAATATTCAATTTGTTAGTTGATGTGAAAATAAAAAATATTACAAAAAAAAAACATGTTGAACTTTGTATTTTTAACGGCATTTAAATGGCGTTGCCAGATGGGTGCAAAAATTTAAAATTTGGTTAATTCGGAGAGCTTTTTTGACTGTTTACAACGTATTTTTAACAATTTTTTAAAGGATATTTAGAAGTTTTATTTTAAAAATCACGTTATAATTTCACATTAGTTTGAATTTTTGATCATTAATATTGATTAAAATTGAGTAATATTATAAACATGAATTATACATACATAAGTCTGTAGCCTGTCCTTATAAAGGACATCTGAAGGTTCAATTGTATGCTATGGGTTTACCACACCCCCTCCGCAAACAAAAACCCCGCAACCCCCACAAAAAACACTTCTTTATCCTTTAACTTTGCAATCAAAATCGTTGTAGATTTATTGTTTCATAACTTTTTTATAAACTAGTGTCAATACTTTGCATTCGTTTTAAAATTCAACAAAACTAAAATCGTAGGAGAGTCCACGCTGAACAAGTACAAAACGTAGAAGTAAATAATGCATTCGATAATGATAAATTTAGCACATGGAGGGGGAGGTTAAATAAAGCTAAGAGTAGGTGATGGTAAATGAGTAACACTAATAAGTTAAGACAAACGTGATAGTCTTGAAAGTGAAAGGAGAACACCACCAACTAAGGCACCGAGTTGGTAGCAATCGCAATGGGCCATGTAGTGGGACCCTTGAGCACAATATCCTCCAAGGCATTCTTGATTTTGATGAAGCGCCGCTTAAACTCCAGACCACAGCCCTTGGACAAACGGAAATCCACGAGAATCTTGCCATCCATCTCGATGATGTGCGCCTTGAACACCAGTCGCAGTTTGTGCCGATCGATGGTGGAAACGGTGACCACTCCATCCTCACTAACCTTGCAGGTATAGCCGCCCAGTCTCTCAATGGTGCCCACCAATCTCTTGATGGTGTCATCCCATCGCGTGGTCACAAAGAACCGTGTCATGCGGCGCACCAAGCGCTGGAAATAATTCTGGGAGGCGCTGCTGCTCTGCGTTTGATTCATTTGCGTGGCCAGCAGAAGATCATCCAAAAGAGCGGGCTGTGAGAAGCAGTAACTAAGGCGTGCCTCCTGGGCCACGTCCTGGCAATCGCCACCGCTGCTATCCTTGGCCTTGGTACGACCTTGGCGCAGTCTCACATCGAACTCATCATCGCTGCGCATGGTGGGCATGGGCTGAGAGCAATAGTTACGCGAGATGGAATCATCCAGGCCATTGTTCAAATGGGCGCTCGACTGCAGGCGCTGGCGCTTGGCCTTGGGCGAGCGAATCTCCAAAGCAGCCGCCGAATCAACCAGGTCAAAGGAACGATCTGTAAAGAAAAGTTACGTCTTTAATTGGGTTTTTTAAAAGAAAGTTTAATTCAAGTTCAAAAAGGGATAAACAAAAAGAAAGCACAAAATAAACGCAATAACTCAAGCCATAAATGCAAAAACCATTTGGTTTTTGGTAATCAAGCTCTATGGAAAATAGTAAACACCACCATACAGCTAAAATCACCAAAGAGCAAATAATATGCAAACAAAAAATGAGCAAATGCAATAAGCAATAATAAATAATTATGAATATAACACGGCCAGAAATTCTACATACTTTATGTTTTAGATTTATGATGATTTAACCTGCAGACCGCCAATGCTTTGGTAATCTAGCTTTATGAAGTAGTAAAAATCTATCATACAGCTAAAGCGCCAAAGCTTCAGAAGAGCAGCACAAAATACACAGTAATTTAATTTAATAATTTAATTGATGTAGTTGCGTTTGCCTCACGGATAGCCTAGGCACAGAGAGACTCTCAAAACTTTCCAAGGCATTTGAGAGTCACTAAGTACCTGAGCCATCATCAAGTGGGCACTGGTGGTATTACAGCACTTGAAACACAAAACACTTGCACTTTTTCTACACTTAATTAATTACTAAATTTTGAAAATATCTTGCACTTTTTCTACACTGATATAAAACACTTCTTTTATTATTAAATTTCAAAAAATATTCGAATGTTTTTACCATGCTCAGCAAACTGCATGTTGCACCACTTGTGATCGAGTATCCTTTCCAGCGTTAGGCGTGTTCCCGGACTGGTAGCCAGGACTTTGCGTAGCAGCGAAATGGCCAAGGTGTCCAGCTTGCTCCAAGGCGTCTGCATTTGCCAGTGATCATTATCCTTCCAGTTGGTAAACTCTGTGCAGGCGGTGGAAGGCTGATCCCAGGGCAGTTCTGCAAAAAAATATTATTAATTAAGAAATATTAATTTAATTTTATTTGCTAAATAAAATATAAATATTTATATTCATTGCTGTAATTTTTGGTTGTTGTTTTTATTGTTGCTGGTGCGTTGTTTAAGCAATTTAAGCTGGAGCTTTGGTATAAAAGCTTTAGATGATATACAATGTGCGTGTGAAACAATCTACAGCTAGAATACCAAAGAAACAGCAAAAATGATAAAGAGAGTGCGAGCGAGAGGAGGAAAAAATATGTGAGCAAATAACCAATAACAAGAAATAAACGGTGAATTTATAAAAATATATATGCATGATTCCGTTAAACGCAAGGCGATGTCTGGAGTTTTTATATTTAATTCTTTGTTTTTCTTTTTGTTTTATTGTTTTCACTTTTTTCTTTCTTTTTTTTACATGAAAGTGCACGAGAAATCACTAAATTATTAAAAATAAAAATTCACATAATTTAATTAAACAAACACTTTAGTTTCTCGACTTACCGCCCGCCAACATGGTGACTAGAACCACGCCACATGACCATATATCCGCCGGCTGGGCATGATACGATTTCTGGAGCACCTCCGGCGCCACATACGGCAGGGTGCCGCAGCGTTTGTCCAGCAGTCGCTCCTTGCCCTTGCATCTGTTTCCAAAGACCAGAGATAATTGCCGATTGAAGAGGTATCAGAGGTTGATAATTATGAAAAGAAAGAAATGATAGTTGGGAGAGTTATTGAAAAAGCTTTTTACTTCATTTAGAGATGGCAACGGAGAGAAAAAGGGGTCTTAGAATCTAAGGTTCATCTCTGAATAAAATCAAATAAATAAAATATGCAGTTAACTATTTAATATAGGATTTTTAAAATTCTATATTCTATATTTTGCTAGTTTATTTAATTGACAATTCAATTTTTAGAGTAAATAAGCCGAATTATTAAGTTGAATTTCCTCTAATTTTTAATGTGTGTTTATATTTTAAACTCTTACTAAATGCAGACTTTAATGAGTTTTCTCTTAGTTGAAAACTGAACTCTCTCTCTCTAGGGGTCTTGTTCGGGTTTGGCTGTGTTTTTGTGGCCTCAAGCGACGCTTTCAATTAACAATTCCGCTTGTTGGACAGTTTTCGCTGAAGAAGTTTTAGCCACAGCGTTAATGGATTTTAGACGTTTTCAAATATTTGTACAAGAAGTTTTTAGTTTATAATTAAATGAGTTTTGTAAAAAAGAACCGTTTAAATATTTTATTAGGCTAGAAACTAGAGAAATTTTGTTGTACCTAATACCTAAACATGGTGGCCATGCCAAAATCGGAGATCTTCACATTGTCATGCTCGTCCAGCAGCAGATTTTCCGGCTTTAAGTCCCGGTGAGCGATGCCCCGCTGATGCAAATAGTTCAAGCCGGATAAAAGCTGTGTAAAATAACGCTGGGCCTCATGCTGTGGCATTCCAACATCGGGCTCTGCAAACAAAAGTGAAAAATATTCAAATAATAGATTAATTTATTGGCTGAAAAAAAGTATAAAAAAATATAAACGAATCGCGGAATTTGAATAACAATTTGTGAAACGTTTTCGGCAATGCCATTTATGTTAAAAGAGCCCATCCTTTCCCACCTTTTTTTTTCATTTCCTGCACAAACGCATGGAAAATGGGAAAAATGTGCAGCGGAGCAAAAAACCAACCCGGGACAGGTCAGTTCGGGCAGGTGGAAAAACAAATGTAATGCATTCTGTTGCGCATCGGTGTAAAGGATTTATGGGCTTAGTCGGGTTGCCCAGGTCTGAAACAATAACAGCAATACCAACAGCAACAAAAATCTAATCAACAGTTTTATGCAATTTTAATATAAGACCCAACAACCACACAGACAATGCTAAAAATGTTTACCTGTTGGTTTCCTGGCATCCTACTCTCTCAAATTGGCTTAGTTTCCCTCATAACAAGTTCTTTTACTCTACAATTTGCTTAACTTTTACCTAATATTTTAATTTCGAAATAAAATATAATACTCTTTGACTAGTCCTAGGTGAAATTATGCTTTATAACCTTTCAACTACAGCAAAAGGTCTTTTGAGTTGTGATAGCTCCACTCGGAAGTGCACAGGAATAAACAGACAGACAGGGAAGAGTAACAAAAGGACATAAAATGCATGAACAAAGAAATAAAAGGTTAACAACAGGAGACATCCAAAAGCTAGACAGATTACATTTCAACCGTCTTTCACTTGATTGACTGTCAAAGTCAGCCACAGCATCCTGCAATTCAGGGATCAAACGTCATCAACCCATTTCCTTTCACATCCATGGCCTTTCCTTATCACCTATCGATTTTCCTTCTCCTGGGAATTGTTCTCTACTCTTAACTTTTCTGAAATTTTTGGCAGGAACAGGTCAAAATTTGAAAAGCAAAGGTAGCGGCCAATAATAACATTAGTATAGAGTCCTTGATAGTTAGAAGTATTTCAATAGGATGCGCTTGAAAATCTCAATTTAAAATTAAAACCTTTAAAACATTTATAAGCTGTAGCACCTTCAATTTCCTTACAATTTCTATACAATTTCCATACAATTTCCCTTTTAAAACTTTGAACAATTTCCCCCTTGAAGGCATTCTCAAATATTTTCTCCTTTATTTTATGTCACCGCTCCCGGCTGGCTTCTTGCCACTCTCAATTTGTAAAGGCCTTAAAAGTTGACTGTGCGACAGATAAAGTTGGGCAAGTGTGCCACGCCCACATCTATGTACAAGAGCCCATCTGTCGGTTCTCATTCCTTGCGTGTGCCACATTGTTTGCTATTCATTTATCATGTGGCATGTTGCTGGTGGCTGGCGCCATTTGCACAACTCTTTTGGAATTGATGAAATTAAATGGAGGTGCAAGTGCATCCTCCACTGAGGGAAAAGGTTTATTTTTAAGATATATATATCTAAAAAAAATCTAAAAACAATTTCCTAATTACAAAAAAATAAATATATTTACAATTAGGATCAAGTAAAAGTGACAAGATAATTATTTGAAAACTCTTAAAGAGCTGCATAAAAAAAGGCTGCAATGTTACATTTCACAAAATATATATTTATATATTATTTATTGTATTTTAAAATTAATAAAATCTTTAATTTTTCAGTGTATATTTATTCTTTTTGTTAAAAAATAAATAAATATTGACTGACTTTAAGTTGGAGCACTGCAAATAAAAGCTGTGAATGCCATGAAAAGTATGCAGCATTTGCATAAATATGAAGCCGCGAAATAAAGACGCCCACGGATGAAAGCAATAAAAATGCAGCCAGCATGTCAGTAACATTTTAGCATAATTAATTGCATTTCGCAAGGGCGCAA
Organism: Drosophila bocki; assembly: GCA_008042715.1. NCBI lineage: Eukaryota > Metazoa > Arthropoda > Insecta > Diptera > Drosophilidae > Drosophila > Drosophila bocki. Next base: position 14,810 of record VNJY01005701.1, read on the forward strand.
AAGAGAGGACCGCCCCCCCCACTTAATAATGGTAAAATATATGCAAGGCTATGGAAATGAGGGAAATTACTCGAAAATTTCATTTGTAATTGAAGCATAATTTATATCGAACCCCAGAGAGGAGATGTGAACGGGGGTATCAATGTTTAAGCCATCATGATTTCTATAGGGGGCTGCTGGGGGGCTGCTCCTGCACTCGTCCTTTGGGCGTATAAGCTTAATGAATGCATTTCGAGGCAAACAGACAATTAAACTCGCACACACTTACACACACACTCACTACCAGCGAGGACATCTGGCCATGGGTGCCAGTGTGAGTGCAGCTCCATTATGTTTCATTTGCATATTGAACCTATTTATGGCATCCCACCATTCATTGCACTCGCTATCCTACCTCCCCCTTCCTGCACAATTTCCTACGTTTCCCAGGATTTGCATTGCCTCCTGCCCAAACAGGCGCTAGACCGCACATATCACAGTTGCTAAACTAGCTAGGAGATGGCAGCGTGATTTCAGCTTAGACTGCGCTTTTGATGTGGGTAGTAGCATGTCCTGGAAAAGTCATTATTCAAGGGAAAAATTGTAAAATAATTGTTTAATTATCATTTACCAAATAAATGCCATTCAGCTGTCATAATGCATTTAATCAACTTAACGAACAGCAAACAAAATGATTGTCAGCAACTTATCAAGCTTAATAAAATGCAATTGGTTTTACTTTAAACATTTAAACGGTTCCTGAAGAGTTAATTATAATAAATGAGGTGTGATGTAATGTATATGTATTATTTAAATAAATAACTCTGATGGAACAATAAACTTATTAAATTTATAAATGTTATATGTTTGAATTTGTGGATTTTTACCTTGAATTTTCTATGCTGTTTATCAAGTTATGACCTATTCAAAGTCAAAAATCTATACCTATTTCACGTTTTAATTTAAATATAAATTTAGAAATATCTATACTTTCAAAATTAGTATAAAATATAGAATGATTACAATTCTTTGTAAAAAATATTCCTTTCCTTTCTCAACTTTTTTCCTAAAAATTCCCTAAAATCTAACAAGATTGTGTTTCATCACTCGATGGCAGTCACATCACTAAATATCATTAAAAATGGCTTAGCAACCGGGGACTAAATATGGCTGCCACATTGATTATTACACCAGCTCGCCCATGCAACACATCCCCCGCGGAGGAGCAAAGTTGTGGACGATACCGAGAGCCAATGGTGGTAATGGTGATGATGATGATGTGGCGGCGGCGATTGGGAATAGGCGAAATCAGGGGGAGAACTCCAAGGAAATGAGAAGCACGGCGGAGGTGGCAATCAATGCAAGGACGCCGACGCCACTACTTCCATTAGGGGCAATCTTGCTATGTTTTCCCACACTCCACCACCACACCGCTGACCTTTTGCCAGGCAAGCTGTTAATATTTATGAAAATGCCACGAACTTGGCACCTACATACACCAACAGCATTTGCCACCCAGCGCGCTTTTCCATTTCCAATTTCCCTTCCCGGGACAGTTGGCAAATTGTCATTGCAAGTGACAGAAAACTGGCGTAATCAAGATCCGTATCTACTTGTCGGTCTGATTTGTCCCTCTCCCGCTGCTCTAGGAATCCGTGTTCCCATTTCGATTCGTTGGATGATTTTGCTGGACGGGCGCCCTCCAAAAAGGACACAAAACACAACGCAACACAACAATTTCTACGCCGTCAGTCAAGTGAGCTTGTCTGTGGCATTTCTCTGGGTTCTCGCGTCCCAGCAGCATATTGGCATATTTGCCTCGTCTGGCCGACGTCTATATGGTCTGACATCTGCTCCCGACTATGCTCCTTCCACTTTTTGGTTTCGTCTGTGTTTGAGTTTCGGATGACACAGAGGCCATAATAATAATATGCCATTTAAAGGAGACGTCTAACAAAATCATATTTACAGACAAATATTTAACATATAAGTTTTCATTCAACAAATGATTGGAAAAAATCTATGCTTAAAGGTTAAACTAATAGTTAAAATTGAGGATACTTTAAATATATCTTCTAGATGACGTGAGTCAAGTTAGTACTTGACGACCCGTAGTATCCTTTCATAAACCATCTCTTAATCTTAAATTTAAAATAAGGCAAGATAAGGTCTATCGAAATCTTGGTGAGTGTTACTACGGATTCTGGCTTATAGCAAAGTTAAGGGGTTTCAAAACTTTAAAAAGTTGCATTGATAAGAAGTTCAGTTTAGTTGTTGGACGATTTAACATGTCATCACCATTTTTGGGAAACACTTTTTAAGAAAATTTGTGGTCAAAGTAAGCTGAAGATAAAGGGCATTTATAATAAGAGCTATATTTCACTTTAAAAACATATTTATGTATATTTAAAATGAACATATATTAACATGTATAAAGCAAACTATTCATAAGGTACTTCAACCAAAAACATCTAGAAAATTTCAACCAAAACACTGACTGCTATAAATAACCACCTCAATCTGATAAACCTTTATTCAAAAAATAAGTTACATAAAAAAAAAACCATGATTTATTACCGAAAACATAATCCAATAAATTTCTACGAAAAAATTTCCCTTCCATTTCCTGGGCATATCTCTAGCACATAAATTAAATTCATATCAAGATAAACATATAAGTAATACTCACCGATTCGATCGAATAGTTCTCCGCCGGCGGCGTATTCCAGAAATATGTACTCAACGCTGCCCTGCGAACGCTTGCCAAAGAACCGCAGGATGTGCGTGTCCTGGAGCATCTTCTGTATGCACACCTCCTTGCGTACCGAGGTCGCTGCATCCGGATGCTTCTTCAGATCCACCATTTTCATGGCCACAGCCTCGCCAGTCTGTCGATTGATTAGCAGCTTCACCCTGCATCACAATAGTATCCAAGAATAGAGGCATCAAAGGATTAGTGAGGGATATTTTTTCGAGCGCGGGAGGTGACTTTGCCGAATGCAGTTGCAACTTTGGTGTCTGTGTATCGACTGCTCTCCGGGTCTCCGGGTGCAGTGAGTCTGCCGTATGCCATTGTCGTGCTCCCTTATTCCTCGAATTCCCCGGATCCGGACACCGGGGACATGCGCACTGGAGAGCGCCTTAAAAGCGGACACTGAGCGGGAGTTTTGCGGGATGAATGTATACAGCGAATACGCCGGAAAAGTGCGTTTCAGTTACGGCTTTCTGTTTTTTCTTTTTTTTTTTTTGTGTTTTTTGCTCTTTTGCAGCATTTCCGGTTTATTGACTTCAACACACACACACACACAGGCATACGGCAAAACACACGGACGTATAAGAGATTTGCAAAGTCAGGCTTAAAATAATGGTAGGAGTTCCTCATATATCAAATGAGTTCAGTAAGACTTATTTAAATAATCAAAAATATATGCTACATTACATCTATAAAGGTGTCTTTTTTTAATCTTGTTGTAAGAATGAGTATTTTTTAATTAATAATTTTTTAAATCAAATTATGTATTCGTAATTTCCTTGAAAATATATATTAAATCGTTGATTGAAATTGCAAAATTAATTGAATTCATTGCGAAATACAAGAACAATTGTATAAAAATGTTTACCTATCAAAAATATTTTAATAACATTTTTATATTTACAAGAATTTTGTATTTAAATTAATCTTTGTCTGATTTACTGTTTTTTAAGCTTTTTGTTTGAAAATATTCTAAGGCTGATGAAATTCTACGATTTTTGTTGTTTTTTAAAGAAGGAGTTGATGAAATAAAACATTAATTAGGCGAAAACACTCACTCGCCATAGGCTCCTTCGCCCAGTGTTTGGGCCAGGGTCCATCCCTCGACAAACTCCCTGGTGGCTACCGCAGGACCAGTCCCCGTTCCCGATGCCATTGTTGATCCCACTACGGTGGAAGCCATTTGTGGGCTTGTCCTTTTGTTTACAGTGGGCTGTTCCCTTGGGCTGTTGCTGTTGCCGTTGCTTTGTTGGCTAGTGTTGATGGCTCAATATCCTGTTGGCCGCCGCTTCCTGTATCCGTATCCCTGCTGCTGAATTTCTGCCGCCATGTGAGTTGCGTTCGTGGCGTTGTCCTTGTCATCTGCCGCCGAATTCTCGCGGGGCTTTTGGCACCTTGTGCATATCTGTGGAAAAGCGGAAAACAAAAATATGGCAATTAGTCCAAGGGTTTGCAGAAAGGATAACCAACAGGGGATTTAAATAAACCAAAAAAGGAAAACAGAGAAAAATACAAACAAAGAGAAGATGAGACTGTGTGGATCCTGTCTAATTCGTGTTCCACGATTCCACAACGTTCCGCACTGTCATTCACATTTACGTACACTCTAACACACACACACCCCACTACCCAACACCAATGCAGAATGAAAAGCACATGGGGATGCTGGAAATTCACAAACTTGGTGGTGTAGAGAAGAGAAGAAGAAGAGAGGCGGCAGCAGCCGTCAACTATGTTTTCGTCTTTTTGCATTAATATTTCATCCTTTGGCATGGTCATGGTTTCGTTCGTTCGTTCGTTCGGTTATCCTCTCGGCTCCTCCTTCGTCAGCCGTTCTGCGCAGTCGCTTTAAAGCTTTGTCAGTAAAAAAAAAAGATTCCAGTATAGAAGCGAAGGATATGAGCAATGTACAGAGAGTACTCGTTCGCGAGTAGAAAGAAACAGCACTCACAGTGGTTGTTAGGTTCTTTTTTTTTAAATTAACTATAAGATAAAATTATCCAAACATTTTAAGACTTCTAAATATATATAAAATATAATGATTAACGTTTAAATTGAGCTGTCAATAAAAAAATTAAAAATAGGTAATATTAGACTACTCCCCCATTTAACCTATCCCCCCCCCCCACTGTACCGTTTCTAGTTGTTGCAGATTTTGCGTAGGTAGTATGTACCTATTACAGCTCCACTTGTGTGGGTGGTTAGGTGAGGGAAAGGGAGAGGCTGAGAGCAGCATCAACAGTCAGCGAACTTGACTCCTGTCGTAGTCGCTCTTCCTCCTTTTCCCCTCCTTCAACATAATGCGTGCTGATGCTGTATTTCTCTCCAAAAAGCTCTGCCCACCTCCTTGTTCCCTGTCAAACTTCTTCCCACCACCAATCCTCGCCAACTCTCTCTCTCTCTCTTTCTCTCTATCTCTTGCAAAAATATGACGTAGTTGTTATGCTTGACTAGCTTTAATTAAATATCCGCCGTTTTGACTCTCTGAGCTTGCGCTTCAAAGGACAGAGAGAGTTGGTCGCATTTAGAGAGGCGAGGATGCTTCTTCTTGCACTTTACCGGTGATGCTGCGCTGCCGCCGCTCTGCTAACGGCGACCGCGCTGCCGCTGTTGCTTTTTCTTGTTCAACAGGCCATATTAACATTTTTATATCCCCGCTGGTCTGTATGTGTACATTCAACAGAGTGGAATTTTTTCCCTTGCATTTGTATTGGGTCGCGTACATGTAAGTGTGTGTGAGCGTGTTTGTGTGTGTGTGAGCGTGTTTGTGTATGTGTGAATGTGCGTACGAGGGTTTCCTTTCTTTTCCTTTGCACTTTTTCACGGCAATTTTCTTGGGCTATTTTTAGGTGTCCGCCATTTAAGGAGCTTCCTTCCTAGTGTAACTTTTCTTCCATAAAAATCCTTAAATAATTGAAAAGTTTCAAGGTATCAAGTTTCTGCATTCTCAATGAGCCTCGATTGTCATGCAAATTGAATTGCGGGATTATTATATCAACGGAGGGGATACATGGAAAGAATAGTTGACTATGGTTTTCCTTTGTTGTTGACGGTCTGAAACTTACCCAAAGCGGACTTATCTGTATTATCATTTATACTACACAGTAAAGAAGGGATTTATAAAAAATGTTGCAAAGAAGGGAAGAAAACTGTATTAGCAAAAAAAAATTCTTTTAATTCAAATTATTTAAAGCCCTAATCCAATAATATAGTTGAGTCGAAATTAATAGAATTTTAGTAACAATATTTTATCTCTCAATTGAATAGATAGAATAACAATCTTTCCTTTTTTAGCACACATTTTCTCTCCAAAACACTCCACTCCTTCAAAGATTAGTTAATTTGTTTGAGAAAGTTATTAAATGTCTGTTAAATTATTCAAAAACCCCTTTCTTCCCCCATGTGACGGAATATGAACGGTAAGCAAGGCGGAGATGTGGGAGACAGGATAACATGTGTTGCACAGGTTGAGCTTCAACTGAAAAGTGAGAAAAGTAGTGGCAGGAGCCCGGAAAAATGAGAAAAGGGGATGTGTCAAAGCACGTGTCGTCAGCATAAAGGGAAAACCTCAAAACGGGACGGAAACGGGAAACGGAGGACAGATGATACCGGATGAGTAATGAAACTCCACTAAAAACTTTGACAAGTTTTCGCAAAACTTTCCACAGCGACAGAAGCAGCAGCAGCCGGCCATCGGGAAAAAGTTCTGCCAGAGATATCAAAGTTGGAAAAGTATGTTATGGACCAAATTCAAGCTTATGAGGAAAGCGGACGGCCAAATTAGTTTCAAGAGCATTTCTCAGTTGAAGTTTAGCCAGAGGAAATCTAAAGGAAATACTTTAAGTATGAATAAGTTTTTAGACCTCTTACTTAAGCTTAAAGTTTGGAGCATCTCTGTAGCCTTAGGTATCACAACCTCTTAACTTTGTCTTAAAGATCTTGAAAAAGATAATATAAACATGACGATGCCCTCAATTTAAACAACTCCCCTGAAAGTTGAACCCAAATCATTGAAAAATTGTCACCTGTCATGTCTATGCTTTATAAATGATGAAAATGTTTCTGTCAAGAACCATAAATTTGTCTTGCCTTTTGTAGAATTTTTCGAGGAACCCTTTTTTTTTATCAGCAACTCGCTGTTTGACAAAACAAAAGTAAATCGAAAGCGATTTTCCCCACTTTTTTTAGGAGAGCTGCCTGCCCCGATCAGATAAATGTCGTGTCCTAGGAATACTTTTGATTAGCTTTCTGTAATGGAATCTGAAGAAATTTCCTATGACTAAACAATTCCGGTGAAATGAAGTTAACAGGAGCTGGAAAAACCGAAAAGCCCGAAGAAGGGCGTGTGAGTCAGAGGCAGCTGTAAAGGACCCGAAAAACACCCAACAGAATCCTAAACAAACAAGTTACAGAGTTAAAATCAAATAAAATTAAAGACTCAAACGAAGGGCGCACACATTGCAGACTGAAAAGCGAAGGGGTTGGAGGTTGTTGAGTGGGTGGAAATGGAGGGGTGTTGTAAAGTGCACACTGTACAGTGGAGATTGGAGCGTGTCTTTGTTGACTCACCAACACAATCAGATTTTCCAGTTACACACTAAGATTTTCATGGCATGGTGGCAAAGGCTAAAGAAAAAACTACAAAATAAGGGGAATTGTGTTGCGCGCAGAAATGAAGGAGGATGAGTCTCCTCTAACTACTTCCATACTTAAAAGAAAATATTTTAGACTTTTTAGTGTTAGAATGATAGTTATTTACATGTATTTCTCTACTATTCCCAATTTTAATCAAAAAAAAAGCTGTTAATTATTAAGGTAAGGTTTGAAAACTTTAATATTAGTTAAATTCTGATCTCAACCAACCTTTGGAAATTTTTGAGTGTAATCCTGGACAAGTGGCTTTTCTAAAGAAGAGAAGCGTCGAAGGGAAAAAAAACTAGTTGCCGTCTGAGTGGGCAAAGGAGCGAGCAGACAGTAAACCGGCAACGAGCAAAATTAATGACATTGTGGCGCAAGTCACATCCAGTCTGGAGTACGGAGTTCAGGTCCAGTGGAAGAGTAAGTCAGAATATCAACGTCCAAGTCCAGGCCATGGTCAGCAAGCTGGCTTTATTGGTTAAAGCCAGAAAGCCCTGTAACGACGTTGGCTAATGGCTAACCCGAACCCATTAGTTGCGATTTCTAACACAGGGGATTGGATTTACCCCGCCAGAAAGCTAAGTTCAGCAATTTCCAGCAAAAGATTACAGGAAGTGGATTGCAGTAAACAAATTTATGAATATTCTTTTATGATTTGACAGACAGTTGCAAGCCACGAGACAATGGAAAACATGGGATTTATGATGGAAAAGGTAAGATGATACAGGATTATAAATATTATTATTTTCTGCTAAGCCAATTTTAACCATCACTTAATTTATTTAAGGATAAGAAGGGTTATGGAAATTTTCTGTTAACTAAAAATTTGCCCATTGAATTACATTTTGTCTAAAGAATATACTGGGTAATTTACTAATTGTTATTGAACTTGCTGCAAATTTTGGGCCGAGCAGTCAAATTATAAAAAAATTCCCATTGAAACTAACTAAAAGAATACACTGATCATGGTAATCAAGTTAACCATAATTGTGAAAGGGCACAGGGAAGATACGGCACACTCTTTAGCATCGTTATAGGAGCATTATGATCTGTCTCTCGGTTGTGATGAATGATATAGCCCACTAATTGCAGAAGAGAAGCTGCTCCGCTTTATTGATCGCTTGGGGATTATGTAGATGCCAGGCCAGGCCAGGCTAGGGGTCTGTCTTCCACTACTTTTTTTTTTCTTGTTTAGCATTTTGCATTTTATTTACCAGTTACAGGCCCGAGCCGAACCTCAGACGTGAGACCAGACTTGGGGGTAACCCAGGCGGCTCTTGGCAACAGCGGGGAAGTAAAAACTTCGTTGCCAGGACCGAGGTGTGTGTCTGTCTATGTGTGCGCCTGTATCTGTGCGAGGCCGATAAGGCTAAGCAAATACGAGTTTTGTAAAGTATTTCAATTTGAACATTCGCTTTTTTCCCATCTTATTTTATGCTCCCCGTACATGAAGCACGGGATGAAGCAGCGCAAGGAGGCTGCGAACAGGAAAGCCAGCAATGAGAAAGATATTGCATGGCCATAAAAAAAAGACACACAGATACTCCACACACTCGCGCGTACAGAGAGAGAAAAGGAAGGGGCCTAACAGGCCGGCCGGCAGACACGGCGGACAGGACAAGTGGACAGACCAGCGCTGCAAGTTTTTTTCCTTATACTTTTTATTTTTTATCTGCTGTTTTTTTTCAGCTTGCTTTTCCCCTTGCGTCGCCCGAAACCTCGGGTTTTTCCTTTTTATTTCGCGGGCGTTGCGAAAAAAAAGAGAGAAGGAAAAGACAGCAGCTAAAAAGTTGGAAAAAAAATTGAAAGCAGCATGTGCAATTAGTTGTGCTTTTTAAAGGCTTCAGAGGACAATAACACATGATTAGTAATTTAATAACTTTTTAAAAATATCTTTGAATAACATTAATAAACTTTAATTGATATACATTTCGCCTAAAAACCTAAACTTTAAGTAAATCTTCTTTATTATAAATAGTCTTTGATTATTGTTAAATTAAAATGTTTAAATAAATTCTTCAAGGAGTTTTTAGGTGTACATTTTCTGTCGTAATACAAATAATAATGAGGTTACTGTGATTGAGCAATAGAAAATTTGGGAAATTAATAATTACCATTACATAGAATTAAAAGGGGTTTTTTTTTTAGTATTAAGCAAGAGACTGTAAATGGTCGTACAAGATCTTTGAAAGTTTTTGGACGGATATTATTTAAAAATTAATTGCAAATTAGTATGTGGGTTGGGTTTAGATAAATGAATAATATATTTATATATCTTTTTTTTTCGATGTCGTAGATTGAATAAAGAATATAGTTTTTTAATACAGTATTTAATTTGTTTTCCATTAAGGGATATTTAACTTCAATAAACACAACATTTTTTTATAAGATAGACCCAAAACTAAGATGGTAAGCTTCTCAGGGATTCAAGCACTATCTGAGATTGACACTAACATGCAGTTTAAAGTTTTTTAATTTTTAACGATGATCAAGTTCAAAAGTATACTGATTTTCTTACTTTTTCTTGGACTCTCCATATTTTTTGTTGGCGATTCAAAGGAATGAAATGCACAATAGAAGCGAAGATGTTTCTTTGACGGCTTCCCCGTTCTTTTTCTTCGGGTTCATCATCGTGGTTTCTTCTTCTTGGAGCTTTAGGAACTACCCCGATACCGAGAAATCAAGAAACCGAACCGTTTTCCTTGGATATTTGGATTTCGCCAAGAAAGTCACCACTGAGTGATGTCTGCTATCTCTTTTCTTTTTAGCCTCCTGAATGGATGTGACACAAACACACGCGCAAACACACAGACAGGCAGGGAAAGAGACGTATCCGGTATCCTGCGAGCCGCGTTTTGTCTGTATCCCAAATTCGGTGAAACGGCCGCAGCCTCGTGGTCCTTGCACTCCGCCATCCCCGAGTTTCCCCCTGTCGACCGTTCGATTCGATTAAAAAGCGCCTCTACAAGTGTAGTAGTAGTAGTTGTACTACTATTAATTTACTATAACGAAGCGGCTTTGTTTTTTCTTTTAGTTGTTTTCCATTATCCTGTTCGCAGGCGGTTCGTCCTGTTTGAGAGTTGATTTTAAACTGCCGCTAGCTCGCACCGAAAGCCTGAGTAGAGACCGAAACTTCCAGAGAGACCTGGAGAGCCAGAGACCGAGAGAGAGCTTACGCTTGCGCGCGCCAAAAACAAAAAGAGGGATAGATAGGGATGCCCATGCCCTCTCTCTCGCAGCATCTGGCTGCTGGCTCAAGTTCAGCAATGCACAGTGGAAAATGTATCCTTTCTTTTCACCAAAGTAGATTATCAAAAATGTAGCTGCATTTTTCAAACCACTTGCCCACTGTGCGATGTCAACTCTGCCCATGGTGGCAGAGGCAGCGGCTGAGCAGAAAGCCGGCTGCCGGCGAGGGCTGTTGCTCCTTTGAGCTCTCTCCCCCCTCTTTCCCACCTCTGCCCACCTTTCGGCAGCTTGAGCGTCAGCTTTAGTTGACGTCGCGTCAGAAACTCTCGCCGGAGCTCGTGTGCGTAGGAATTGGGGTGGACTTTATCCGAAACAAACAGCAAAATATGATAATTTCGCAGTCTGGGCTTCTTGGATGTAATTTAGAACTGACCAATGGGGAGCGAAAATATTGTCAGTTAACCCCAAAAAGAACGTTTTAAAAATAAAATTAAGAATATGTACACATTTGTAAGAAAACTTTAAATATTTTAAAATTTGTTGGGCCACCTCAAAAGAGAGCTTGTACATATTTATTTTAATAGCTTGCGCCATTTGTCGAACTCCTTCTTTATTTTTGATTTTGCTTCGCCTTTCGCTCAGCGCGTAAAGCTGAGACTTCAGACTCGTTTACATATAGACGACAAAAACATATGTACATAAATATGTATGAATGTACAAATAGAGCATATAGAGAGTCTGCCCTTTCCTCACCCCTTTCTACCATCACCTCTTCCTATCACTGACTGGACTGCCTACTACATCAATATTTTTCATGTGTGTTCGTGTGTACAACTGCGTAACAACAACAACAAAAATATTGCAATATAAGCAGGCCTTGTGCATAAAACAACTACAGCATCAATTTCACCAACATCTTTGGCTTGACAACCACGTAAAAATAAGAAAAGGAATAAAGCAAACCGTAAAAAGAATAAGAAAACAAAAGGAGCACGCGGTTGCCACGGAAATTGAAAACTTGCAGTTCGTGGCGCATAGTAAGGTATTTTGTGTGCGTGTGTTCACACTCTCGGGCGAGAAAGAAGCTGCCAGCAAAAACGAGATGAGAGAGCAACAGCCGCCGCGAAAGGAAGACAGACAAAACGAGACAGAATAACTCCCACCACCCAAATACAGTAACACCTCCCTATAGCTAATTTTCGAAAAGCTCTCTTTTAAAGCATATACAAATAAATTAAAGAAACTTAGCATGTTTTTATTCAATTCTAACATAACATATTAACATATGATAAGGTCTTTATTTCAATATTCAATATTCTAAATGACAAGTTGATTTGAATTAACAAATTTATTAATTAATGGAAAGATTCGAAAATGTAAGATTATAGAAGCCAGACTGTTTAAACTCAAACTCACATTTGCCCCTCCTACAAATCCCGGAGAATTTATTTCGTGCTGTGAGCCAATTTCTTCATGTATTCCTCCCGAGTCTGTGGGACAGATTATTAGGCTTAATTGATTGGCGCGTCGGTTTCGCCAAATTAATAATAGTTCCACACACAAGGACAATAACAGTAGGGGTTGGGGGTGTGTTATTGATTAAGGAATTACTGCTCCCTCTATTATTTTTGATAAGTTTGCGAAATGTTCACTTCATCTACTGATTCAATTAGGGAAATTGAATGGAAGTTAAGAACATGTTATGAGGGTTTAATAGATCTAATAGTCAACAAAAGAAAAACTTCTCCAAAAATATGTATTGAATTTATGGAATTGAATTTGATTTGTTTAGAATTTTGGTATAGGAAAGACAGATTTTTATATTCAACTATTTATAATAAAAAAAAGGTTATTATTATAAGCATCGGTCTCGATAAAGCTGTTTATTGGTAAAACTATTCATTTCATTTAAAATGTTGGATTTTCTTTGAAAAATGGAAAACATAATTTAATTTGTTGTTGCAAACTCGAGATCCAGGCACTGTGCGATCCTCTCAGATTCCAAATTTCTGCTGCATTTTTGTTTGTAACGAACGCAACGAGCAGATGCTGAAAGAGCCACGGCGTGCCCATGTGGGTTACAAACTATTTTCAACTCTTATTTAATTGTACTTGCATTTCAGTTCAATACTTATAACTAATTTGGATTTATGGCCTCCGAGTTTAGGGACCTTATGTTAAATCCCTTCTTGTTATCAATAATCACATTCAATTATTGTTTGGTTTCAGTTCTTTTTCAGGTTTCTTTCCGTTTCTTTTTTTATGTTTTGTTGTTGTATTCTTTTTGCATTTTTCTTTTGCTCTTGTTTGTTTAATTTGAAATTAGATACTTGTATTTTCACAGTAAATTAATATCGGAATTTAAAGCTGATATTGCTGTTTTTTGTGAGACATTTGGCGTTCCTTTTGATTTGGCCGACGTCCCTTCCTTTTTCCCTTTGACTTCTCCTGAATTGCTGGCAGCTTCTCCTGACTTGCTGGCGGCTTCTCCTCCTCCTCCTCTTCCAAACTCTCCTCTAGGAGTTGGTATGGTATCTCAATGTACTTTTCTGACTTTTTGGGGACTTCTGCACTGCTGATGCTACTTTCCAAATCTGATTTAGCTGATTCGTACACACTAGTGCAGCTGGTCCAACTTTCTGCTGTGTGATAAGAAGTTGTAGTATCATTACCATCAAAGGAGGTGGTCTGTGGTCCACGCGTCTTACGGGGCATAAAATAGTTGGGATCCGTAATAAGGGGGAAGGTTCGGTGACCATTTCGGGAGACCAGCACAGCTCCTTGCACTGGCATTTCTCCGGCATGCTTCTCCTCGTAGAATGATTTAACTGACAACGGGTCTCTGGCCATGGACATCATGCCAAAGTGCCGCATCATGGCCACCGCCTCTAGCTCAACAGTGCTAGTGTCTTCCCAGTCCGCCATGGTTGCATGCTCGCCCAGAGGCTTGGTGCCAGCTATCCGCTGGATGCGCTCCATCATCTCTAGGCTCTGACGGATTTCCCGGGCCTTTTCGCCCTCTGGGGACCTGGTCTCCAGCTCTGCGTTCCGTTTCTCGCGCGCCGACAAGTACTCGTAGGTGTTCTTGGGCCGCGGGATAAACTCCTTTTTCCGCCGCTCCTCGTAGTCCAGCTGGCCATGGATGAAATTGAAGCCCGGTTCCATATCCACCAGATCATCCTCAAAACGAGTGCTCGGGACCCAAGCCATGTTTGTTCTTGTGCGAAAAAGAGTTTGTTTAATACTTTCAGCGCCATCAGCAAAAAGTGCATTCTGCACTCAGCTCGCCCTAACCTCAATAAAACGCAGCACGCGTTGGCTGATCGCAAGGGCAAGAAACTCACCTTTTATTATTTAGATGCACACACAGTTAAATGCTAAAACTTAAATCGAAATTCTTTCCCGGAATTTGTTTTTTAGAGCCAAGCAACAGGGTTGCCACGCCGCGTGGCACATGACAGACGCGTTAGTGACAAGTGCCCAGCAGCTATCGAACATACCGATATTTCTTTCCGCCACAAAAATACAAAATATATATATAATATATAGATTTTTAATTTGCTTAAAATAAATATTATGCTTCCCGACTAGACGCATTTCAACAATTAACCGTACGACCTGATAAGTGTAAAATTTTAATAATAATAATAATAATTATATATACATATGCAAATTTGTCAGGTCTTATATTAAATCGTTGAAATTTAATTTTAAATAATAGTAACTAGAATTAATTTAATTGAGTATATGACAAAGACCCCGATATTATTTTAATTTGTGTCATCTCTAGGGAGAGCACCGAGATTTGTTCGCACCGGCGTGGCGAGTAATATTGCGCCAAAAAGTCAAACAAAAGGAAAATGAGCATGGGGGAAGAGGAAGAAGTCCAGCCAGTCATTAAATAAACAAAAGGAACTCAATGCACACAGCGTCATCCAGACATCTTCATTTATATCCCAGCATTTTGGCATAAAATAAACATAAATTACGACTCACCAGCGGCGTCTGTTTCGCACTTTTCCGGCTGCGTCTTTTGTTTTTGCAACGTCCGCACTCGATTCCAAACTCTGCTCTCAATTCGCCAACTTGAATAATTGACCACTTCACTGGGGTTTCGTGCACAACTAGCCAGCGAGGTGTCTTCTTTTTCGGTCAGGAAAAGTAATTAAAATGCAAAAAAACTGCAACGCTGCTAAAATTTACTTGGCGAACTAGAGGTGGAAAATGTCGGCGATGTGACTATCGATATTATCGATGTTTTCAGTGTTGCCAAATGAATAGTTGAAATTTCGCCCTAAAAAATACTGTGTTACAGCTGATACGCAAACCGCAGCTGATATTCGAACCTGAAATTTTTTCAATTTGTTTAAGTACACTCAAAAAAATTCTTATAATTTAAAAAATTAACAATTAAAATTTTTTATTCTATAATTTTTTTTGTATATAAAATAATAAATATGATATTTATGCATGTAAGAATACAAGAATATAACTTATTTAACTTAAATTACTTAATACCAGGCCATGCAATGCAATAAATTAAATATATACGTGTGTATATGTGTATGTATTTATATTGTTTATACAAATCTGACTGTGTCGACAGGTGTCGATCTTTTTATTTGAAGCTTGACTTGAATTTTCGGCGCATTCTTGAAACGAGCTTATCAGCGATTATCAGTCTCGTCAAAAGTTCACTGCATATTTCAGATCAGTTTCATAGAATCATTCGCATTAGCTAATTATAATCCCGCAGCTATGTCTAAATCCGCAACTTTCTTTATATTCGCAATTATTCCATTGTTTGTGGAAGGCTCTTTGGTACCCCCCGAAGGCTCTGTGTGCCTACTGAAGGATCCAGAAAACCAGTGCGGATCCTTTTGTATGTCCGTAGTGAAGCCAATGGTCAATCACATTGCCAAACACCAAGACCAGTGGAGTACCTCCGATGCCCTAGGTCTTAATGATACCCAGGCAAAGCTGGACAGGATTCAAGGCCAGCAGGCGTCCCTTGAGAAAGCCGTAAGGGCGGCCATGCCGGCGCAGGACATGGCGACGAGGCTCAACAGGATGGCAGATCAGCAAGAAATTCTAGTTTCCAACGGCAATGAAACCCTGAATAAGTTGGAAAGGATCCTCTCGCAGGACTTGCTGGCAAAGCTGGATAGAATGGAAACACTTTGGCAGCAGAAACTCTCTTGTGCCCAGAATCCAACGGAATCCAAAAGGATCCCACCGGATTTCCAAAAGATTGGCAGCAGGTTTTTCTACATCGAGAGGAGCAACAAGTTGAATTGGTTTGCCGCCTCAGACAAGTGTCGCCGGATGGGCGGTCAGCTGGCGATCATAGAGGACGAAGTGGAGCGGAGGGCTGTTGCGGCAAAGGTTAATTCCACGTACGACGTGGGCTTTTGGCTGGACATCCACAATCTGGCCAATAAATTCGAGTACACATCTTCGGCCACCGGCAGGATACCTTTTATCAAGTGGGGCAGGAATCAGCCCAACAAAGGCGATGAGGAATGCGTCGCCATGGATAATGGTGAAATGCATGATTATAGTTGTGCCAGTAAATTGTTTTTCATTTGTCAGGCCTGAAAACTTGGTAAAAAATGTCAGACTTTAACATTTAGTAAATGAAATTTAATTTGATGGTATTTTTTAAATAAAAAGCTACATTTTAATTTATTAAATACCTTTTATTGCTTAGCTTAGACTATAAACTTTATGTGCCCTGCTTCGAGTACATGTCTTTAATTATCTGCATTCGTGTCATCTGGGTGGCGCATAGCCACGAGTCCTTGATCTGGAACACCTCGGACTGCCTGCGCTCCTCCTTGAAGGGCTTGTAGTATATGTCATAGATGTCGCGCAGTATGCGTTGCACTATAGCCTTTGAGGGTTTTTGCCGGTGATCCCGAAACGTTTGGTTTTTGTGCATCTTTGTGTATTCGCCATCGTCCCACCAATTGGGGAAATCAGAGTCTTTCGATTCCTCCTGATTGGGAGTTGCCAACATTTCGTTGGAAATGTGAAAGCTCCACGGCTGCTCCTCGGTTAGCATTTCCACCAGAAGCTCCTCCTCTTGGTCCTGCTGGGCCAGGGACAAGGCCAGCTCGTCGTCCAGCTCGTCCATTTGCTGCTGAGCCGAAGCCGCCTGCTGTTCCTGCTCTTGCAGGGCCAGTTGCAGGTGTTTTGACACAGCGCCAGGCGGCGGATCGATTGATTGGAACCAACGCAGCTGGCCATTCACATTGACAGCCTGGTCAGAAACGAGAAGGATCGTACTAGGGCTAGAAAATCTTGAATTCGCTTAACTTACAATCACTTGCTTGTCGGTAATGTCTCCATGGAGTACCGGTGGCTTCCATGGGGATATCGTGATCAGGGGTGGTTCCTCCTCCTCCACCTCCAGCTGCTCGTACACTTGCTCCTCCGTTTCCTTCCCCTCGATTTCGACCTTCACCCCGTCAAGGTCCTCTATCAAATCGTTGAAGAGCTCTTCGTGCTGCGCCTGCTCTTCTAGTATCTGCTGCTGCTCCTGGCAGTGTGCCTCCTCCCTTACCTCTTCTGCAGTCTTTATGGTGTCCTCGATGCCAGAGTGCCGCAGCTCCAGGTGCCGCTTGAGATTGGCCTTCCTATCCGAGCTGTACATGCACAGGGAACACTTGTACTTCTTGTGGCTCTTCTCCACATTGTTGTGCACATCCATGTGGCGCTTTAGGTCATAGGCCCGATTCGTTTCGTACCGGCAGCCCAGCACCTGGCAGTGGATTCTGCGGGGCGCCGCGACCGGTGGCTCATCCGGATCTTCCACCACTGAGGCCGAATTGGGGTGTCGGATGGCCACATGACGCCTCAAGTTGTTGATTTTATCGGTTCTGTAGATGCAGACGGGGCAGCCAAATGGCTTTGGTTCCACCGGGCGCTTGTGTCTCTCCTCGTGCCGCCACAGGTTGTGGGTCCTGTTTGTCCTGTACGGGCATCTAGGCAGTCTGCAGCGAAGGGTTCGGATTTGGTTGGCCTCCTTGAATTCGTCCTCAGATTCGTAGTTCTCGTAGATCCAGGGAGGATCGGCGTCGCCTGGGCTTATCTGCATCTCCTCCTCGTCGCCAACGTCCTCCTGGTCACTGCATTTTATATTGGCCAGCAGCATTATAAACAAAAAAGAAAGCAAAATTTTATTTTGTTTACAAATATTCAGCAGCGGTCACTCTATAGACTGCCAGTGTGACCGTACGAGTTTCCACAAAAACATCGGTGGGGAAACATCGATAACAAAATCGAAGGCTGATAGTTGACATTTTACAGTGTTGGCTAAGTCTGATTTTTATTTTGGCGGTAATTTCAAACATTTAAGAACATGCCACATATTGTTATTAACGGTATATTTAGGCCAAACTTAATTTTAAAGTGCTGTCCTGTATAAATAATTCATTAAAAATAATACCAATAGCAAATAATTATTCATTAAGCACCCCCTCTAATTAAAAGCCCAAGCAGCGACCTGCACTTGGCAGAGAGTTCATTATCCTTGCTGTCGTTTTACTACAGGACACATGCGCCTTGCAGCCGGCTTGGCGCATTCATTGAGTTTTTGGGGCCACCATCAATGAGACAGCCCTTCCCCCTTCGCCGGTACCCACAAACATATACTAGCACTCGGTTCAGAGTTCGTCTGGGGCTGCAAGATTCGGTTTTTTTGTTTGTTTGGGATCGGATCAAGGGGTCGGGAGTCCTTGCAGTTTTTCAGCTGTTTCGAGTTCTCCACTCGCTCAGTTGCAAGTCGACTGCTGGCCAAGGCGCACGGAAAACTCGGAAAACTCGGCAAAGCAGCAGCGACGCGCCCACGGGAAATATATTAGAAATAGAAAAACCCAAAAATATAGAAATTTCCCATTATCAAAAGTGAGAAAACAGAAAAAAGTAAATATGAAAAGAAAAAAAGGGCTTGTCCAGGGAATATTTTCCCAACTCTGTGTGTGTGTGCGTGCGTGTGTTTGTGTTGGTGTCTAGGCCATTAAAATAATTGCACAAATATATCCGGTTATGTTGGCCAAAAACAAGTTCTCCCTCTGTTACAACAAGCTCGGGGGAAATATCAAGCAAATAAACAACAACCCCCCATGAAAAAGGAAAAAAACATGTTTTAATTGGTTAACCAACGCCCCCGCCCCCCTGTAATAAACCCCCCTGGGCACCCTTTTCTTAATTCCTCCCCGCTGAGCCCTCGATTGTTATTTGGCTTTCTAAATTGGCATAAATTCATTTATGGGTCAAACACCCCCTTAAAAAAGTTACCAAACCACATCGAAAAAAAAGAAGAAAACCTCCTGCACTTGAGTGTACTTGTGTTGGTATTTGTTAGCCAGTGTTTGTGTGTGTGTGTGTGCACTTCCGGTTGCACGGCACGTAACGGAAATATACAGTATAAAATGCAATCCCCCTGCCCCGCCTGTGCTGTTTCCCTTAAAATTTTATAAAATTGTGCAAGGTTATTTGTTAAAGTGAAAGAGAAACCCAAAAGAAAATTATTCGCAATTATTCTTAAATATCGCAGAAATGAAATAAACGCTGAAGCATCGCCCCCACATAATAAGTCAGTCAAAACGTGCAATTAGAGCCAAAACAAAGCAATCAATGGAAATTTAATGGGAAATATTGAAAGCGATTCTCATTGGCAAAATTGTTTATAATTTGAAAACACAAAATGTTTTTCATCTTTTTCGGGCCGTTCCTGCTCACGCATACGTAAACAACTAAAGAAAAAACCAAAATTATAAAAACGTTTTCAAATTTTGGATGCTCTCGTTATTTTGGAATATTTAAAACATAATAAAATAATAATTAATAAAAGCTTTTGTGACTTTATATAATTAAAATACAATATAGAACACATTTTATTTAAATTAACTAAATAATTTAAAATTGTACTCTCAAATACATATAATTATTTTCGTATTAAAATTAAATGACATTTTAAAGCTTGATTATTTCACTTTAATTAGGATCTCTTACTACTTAAAATACTTTACAAACTTGGTTTTTTATTATGTGTTTGCTTTAAATATTTAAAGTACATATTTTAAAATGATGTCTTCTGTGACATCTAGTTTTACTTAAAAAGACAGACTTCTCGTTAGAGTATACAGTTAACAAAAAAAAGGAAAAAAATGGAAACAAAAATTGTATTTCGTGAGAGTTTCCGAGTTCACGCTTTTCATTCCATTGATTTCAGATTTTTTTTATTCGCCGGAATCAGTTTTCAATTTCATTTTGATTTTCGACCTCTGCATCTGCCCTGGAGGTTTTACGACAGCAAACTCGTTCAATTGCCGCCCTCAAGAGGAAATCTCAACTCAAGGTGAGTACAAAAAGGGGCCACACGCACAAAAAAGTTTTAATAAATATTGAATATAAAAGGAAAACCTATATATTAATGTGGGGAAATATGAAAAACTGAATTTCTTTATAACAAAATCATATAAAAATTGTTTTCCTTAACAAATTTATATACGTTTTCTCTTGATTTTTACTTCTTAAAGTTTGTATTTATTTGTTTTTCATATGTTTTTTTAATATTAAAATCTATAATATTGTTGTATTTATATACTTATTAATTATATTTAGTATTTAATAATATTTTAGATATTATAAGCAGGAGAATGTGTTTTTTAGTTAAATTTAAATCTTTTATTTATATTAAACCATGATTTAATAAAATTAAATTAAAAAATTAAATCAAAGCTTTTAAGAGTTTCTCGACAAAAATCATCTTAGGAAATCTAAGTTAGGATACAGGATTAGCAAAAAAGTGTATATTCTTCAGGGATATACATATGTACCTAAACAAATAATTACATTATCCTTTTGTAAAGCGCTTTTAATTTGTATTCGCAACTGCTATATTAAGAACTATATTAATTTTGTTTGTCCTTTTTAAACAAAGGAGCGTTTGCCTGGATTATTACTGCGCTGCTGGTCCTGCTGCCATTGTTTGCCCAGTGGCCTTTGACCCTTTGTCCAGGTGGGGTCGTTTCACGTCCTCATTCTTATTCTCATCTGCATTTGCATCCCCATCCATAGTCCTGTCGATGACTCTTCAGTGTCCACTTGTGCCAGTTTCTCGATTTCCAAGTTGCTTTGCAGTCGGTATATCGAGCAGGGGGTTTGGTTCTCAATGAGAAAGAGGAGAAGGTCGCAGCAGTGCAACGAGAGACTTTCCATCTAGTTTTCCGTTTTCTGAACTAGCTGAAGTTGTTGCTCTCAAAACTTGTGTGTTTGATTAACTTAATTTAAGTGAGATAGACGCACGGGGTCAGCAAAATGTGAATTCAAAGGGGGAAATGCTTAAAGAATGCGAAAATAATGAATGAATATAATTTCTTAAAAGTTGAAATATTTGGTGTTGATTTATTGAATTTAAATCAGCCGACTAAAGACCTTGAGTCATTAGAAATTAATAAAAACCAATGAGCTAATATTCTTCATAATAAGAAGCATACAATTCAAATGTTTATGTTTGCCATTTGTTTAATTTATTGAACAGAATCTTCAACAGAATATAAAATTCATAGACATAAGCCTGATGGGAATTCTTTTAAAATGAAAAAAGCTTACTAATAAATTAAAAGCGTAGATAGAAATGGAAAAGATATGTCTGTCATGTTCCAAAACCATTTGGCTTTAATAAGAGATTTAAAACAACTGTAGTTCTTATATATTTCTTGTATTTTTAATGGATTTACTTTTACATATTTTCATCAGGACTCTAGTTCTCAGATCTTTCAGGTAATTAGTTGTTTCAAAAAAATCAAAGCCCCTTAACCATCAAATTTTTCTTGCCTTTATGGCATTCTTAAAAAATCTTCCTTAAAATATATACATACATACATAAATATATATTTTGTTTGTTACCCTTTTTTTTGCTCGTCACGTTTCGTGCATTACTGTAAAAAATTGAACCGTAAAAACGAGTTAACCTACTTTCAGGTGTGCAAAGGTGGGTGTGTATGTATGTGTGCCTGTTATGGGTGTGTGTTTCCGAGTGCTCTAGTGTGTGTGTGTGTATAGGGTGCATACAGTTGCAAGTGAGCTGTTCCGTGCAAATAAACAAACAAACAAAAACACAAATACACGAATGCAAAGACGGACACATGGAAGAAATTTGATTCATTTGCATATTGCACCCCCAACGGAAGCTAGCACACACACACACACAGGTCTGCCCTTAACGCACACTAATAAATAAAACAATCCTCGCGAAAACATATGCAAGGTTAGAATTTTAGTTACAGGTTCCTTAAGCAGAACTATGTGAATTGTAAAATATTTAAAATTATTAGAAAAATTAAATTATTAAATAAAATTATTTGAAGCAAAGATTTTCCTACGAATTTCCCAAAATCGTAGAATTAAATATCAAAAAGGGTACATATAATCATTGATAAGCTTCAGAGAGATTTTGTATAATTATATTTCACAAATACCTTGAATATCCTTAAACTTTTAGATATATTAATTAAAACCATTCTCAGTCACCTGTTTTTATGGCTACATTTGTACAAAAGCGAGGTTAGCGTTGCTCTGTGGACAGTTAAACAGCATTTAAGCCAAAAACAAAGCCCACAAACGAAAGGGTGTAAAAAGGGTGAAAAATGGGGGGCAAAAAGGGTGGCAAATGAGAGGGACTTTGGGGTGCCTTTGGGGTCACCGCGAAGCGAGTGCAGTGCCCTCAATTAGAAGGCGCTCAAGGACACCGACAAACAGCTGCAACAACAGCGGCACGGAATGGCAACAACAGCTGCTCCTCGCTAAAGTTTGCCTTTAATTGGTGGCAACACGGCGTATACGTAATACCGCTCTGCATTTTCACAGTAAAATCTGTGTGTGTGTGTTTGTGTATTTTCTTGCATTTTGATTTGTACTGCTTCACCCTTTTGCACTTTGAACTATGTATATTTCTCAAGCAGCCAGCGCTTGGCCTTCTCTTTCTCTCAAAAAAAAAAGAAAAAAAACCAGAAAGGAAACTAACTGCGGTTAGCCAAAATTTTGTATACCCTTGTAGTTTGCCATAGGATCATGGCATCGAACCAAAAATTGATCTTAATTGAGCCAAAAAAGCATCAAATTCAATCCGGAAAGATTTTCTGGGCTAGTTTTTTCTAGGTTAACAAATCTGCATACTAAATTTAATTTAAAAAAAAAATCAAAATTTTTAACCATTTTTGAAAATTTTAAAAAAATTTGAAAAATGTCAAAAAAATTATTTTTCTCCAAACATGGCTAGAAAGACGCGCCTGTTAATGCTGATTAAGAATATATATGGTTTATATGGTTGGAATTGAATGCTTCCCTAAATAAAATGAAAATACCCTTTAGGAAGGCCGAAATTAATCGTATTATTTTAATATATAATAATTTTTTGGATAAATCAAAGGGACATTTCTAAAAAGTCTCGCTCTATATGATTTTTAGGGTCGGAAAAGACTCCTTCACTACTTTGCAATATATTGACTAATATTGTAAGACCCTGCTAGGGTATAAAAACAGGAAAGCAGGGGCGTAAGGGGTTGAAAAAGGACCCAAGTACATAGTTTGGCGTTGCCTTGGCTGGCATCCCTTTGCATCCTCAGCCTCATCTTCAGACTCAAGTTACTGCCGCAAACAAAAACAGAAACAGTATGAAAACAAAGTTAGAATGTCTCACAGACAGGGAGCAGGGTTTCTGCGAATACCCTTACTAAAAATTTCTGAGACGAGTTAAATTTATAAAAACATATTTATTTAATTAATTGGTACATTTTGCAGAAGTTTTGATGCTTATTTAAAATCTAACAAAGCTATTCTGTGATATTTTAAATGATATACAGTATCTATATGTTGCCTAATTTATAATTATAAGGCTAATATAATTTAGTTACAAAGTGAGAGCATTCTAAACTATTAAATTAAGTTTTGATAAATGAAAGTTACAGCCTTCCTTTCCTCCTTGCTTCCCTTTTTCCCCTTTTATCTGTCGAGTGTTGCAATTTGTAGAGTGTTTGTCCGGGTTTCTTCTTCTTTTCGCTGTTGCTGTTGCTTTGGCTGATGTTGTTTTTGCCATTATTGTTGCTTTTCGTCCTCGATGTTGTTTCTGCCTGCTGAATTTTTGCAAGGACACGCACTCTGCGTCTGTGCATAAGGAGCCACAAGTCGTTGGCGTTTGTTGCCCGCCACAAGGACACTCGAGGAATGTATGCCAGATTTGCCCCCATTGGCTCAGCCTCCAAATGTGCGGCAGCCGGATGCAAGAGCACAGCCTTCGGTGGAGGTGAAGCGACAATCCTGAACCTGAATTCCTCCTCGGGCGCCAGGAAATGACTCTGGCCATCTCGCTCAGAGTTCTCTGCATAGAGAGAAAAATGTGTAAATAAAAAAATTATAGAGAGTGCTTACAATTTTGGGGGTATATTTATTACATATCTAGTAAATAATAATATATATTTTTGAGGGACATAATTTTTTAAGGATACCTTTTTTAAAATTATTTTTGATCATTTTTCGGCCTATATATTTTATTCACCGATGGATTTTTTGGTCAGCCTTGAAGTCGAGACGCCCTTTCGGCAAGCCCTTAACTTGTGCTACTCGCAATCTTGACATTTAATTATCTGCTGCTGGTGGCTGCAGCAGCTGCCACAGATAATGCTGAGCTGTGTGTCAAGGTCGTTGCTTTGTTTTTGGCGTCTGCGACTGACGGGAAATTCACCTGCTGAGGTGAGCAGATGCCAAGGTCCAAGCCGTGCAGGAAATTCGACCAATTTTCAAGGCGGAATCTATAAATTTCCGATGATGGATCTTGTAGCGCGCAAATCGAATTCAGGGTCGGGAATGAAATTGGGAAAATGGGGTTGTGGCAAATTAAATTTTTCTTGAATTTATGTAGGTCAGAAAATGGGAATACTAAATTAATTTATTGGTCTACAATAAATAAAACCTTTAAAATAAATTAGAAATGTTTAAGTTATCAAAGATAAGTGTTTAATATTCCAAAATATCTAATATCTCATTTAACTCAAATTGATTACATTTCATATATATTTTTTTAATTATGCTAGCTAGCATCCATACTAACACTAACTAATTTCTAACTGCTTGTCCTTTTTTATTCCTTTAAAGTTGTCGAAATGGAGCGAAGCGAAAACCGGCGAAGAAGGCGAAGGTAAGGCCATAAATCTAAGTTTAAATCGGTTTAAAAAATATTTATTCTTAAATAAAAAATAAATTCAAAACTAAAAGCATTTATATATTATATTATTTATTAAAATTATAAATAAATATATTATTAAAATTAAAAAGTTTCTGATTTTATAAAAAAATTAAAATTATCTTAGAGTTTTAAGATTTAAGGGATTATTTTTTATTATTATTAATTTCCTAGAAAATTGTAAAACTTAGAAATCTACTCATCATCTTTAACGTAACATTTAGAATAGTCTTAACTTATTAATGCTTTTTATAAATACATTTTTGTTATTATAATTTTTTTATAAATATTCATTTGGCCATACAACCGCGTTTTAATCTGCTTTTAAAATGGGAATTGCAGCTTTGTGGTGTCTGCGTTTTCAGGTCAATCAATAGCATTCCGATTCCGATTCTCGCCAGTGATTAGTATATGCCGTATCTGTGTGAATGCCTTATTCTGCGGTTGTGTGCAACATGGCGGCTCTGCCGACGCCATTTTACTTGGCGCACATCCTGTTCTGTGCGTTGGTATTCGTGCCAGGGGCTGTGTGTGTGTCGTGGTTTACGTGTGCTCGCGACCTACGGC
Source organism: Drosophila bocki (assembly GCA_008042715.1). Taxonomy (NCBI): domain Eukaryota; kingdom Metazoa; phylum Arthropoda; class Insecta; order Diptera; family Drosophilidae; genus Drosophila; species Drosophila bocki. The sequence continues at coordinate 40,183 of VNJY01005701.1, forward strand.
AACATGGAGGCAGATTGGGTTAGGTTAGTTCCTGCGCAGACTCACACCAAGGCACTCGAGGAATAAAACACACACACACATATGGGCAGATATGTGTGTTACTGTGCCTCGTAGGTGCAATCAATGAAAGTTCAACGCACGTGGAACGTCGTTACCTTGCTCGAAACTTCTCAACTTACAAATGGGCAAGTGTTTAAAGTCCATTAATAACTTGGCCAAAAGAAGCTAAACAAATAAAGTTAATGTAGGGAATTTTGATAATTAATTTTAGTAATTATGATTATACTTTGAAATATTTTTAATGTTAGATGTTAAGATTAAATCAATTTTCCGGCAAAATTAAATAAATTACAATTAGCATTTAATACTAAATTGCTTCAATTTAAATTAGAAATAAATAAAATATTTATTTTAAAACAATTTTTTTAATAGGTATATATACATATATATATAAGGTTCAGATTATTTTAAAATTAAATTTATAAGTTTAGTAGCGACAGTTTTAATAAAGGAACTTTTTTCCAGCAGAAACATTAAATAAATAAACTAAATTCTAAATTGTTTATTGAAATTTAAAAGCTTTAAAAAATTTCTGTGGCATAAGCAGTGGCTTTTTTTCTGTACTTCTAAAGTTCTAAAATTCGTAGGACTTTTTCTTAAAACTCTCGAGAAAATCCTTACGAAGGCCCCCGTTTGAATAAGCCACAACTAAGCCCTTTGCAAATATATTTGCATATCGCAGTAGGTCCTATGAGAAGCACAGGGCTTGCTTTCGGCTGGATATTTGTTTTCCTGCCGATGCAGTCAATGTCATTTGAAATTAAATGCCAAAAAGTGACAACACTTCGAAAAACACACACATACAGCGCCACGCAGACAGGCAGCTTTTGACACCGTCTGTGTGTATGTGTGTGTTCATTGCTTTTTAATATGCAAAAACAAAAAAATGAAATCGGGGCAAAAAAAGCGGGCTGGCAATAATTGACCCAGATTTCTGATGCCACCCTACAGGCCACCGCATATCGCGTATACGCCGCGTGTTCGAGTTTGCTCTTGTGTGCCTCGTTCTCCCCCTTTTTTTTACTTTTGAAATTATTTTATTTTACGACAATAACAGCCACTACTATGATAAGGCTAACGATTGTACCAAGGCTATCAAAATATTTTAATGCAGTTTAATGATTTCTTTGTTTACCTTGAAATAGAGTCTGCCTGCGCGTCCCATTCAAGGTCAATATGGTTTGGAAAATTAACAAATAAATATTTGGCAACCAACTTTATTTGTGTCGATAAAGCAAAATAAATGAAAACAGGGGTACAATAAATAAACGTTAAATAAAGACCAAAAGGAAAAAGAAGCCGCGAAAAGTTAGAAAACTGAGTTAGGGAAAGTCGAGAGAACACCATGGTATCCTTGTTGGTGAGAACATTAATCAATATATAAAAATTAAATAAAAATGATGAGAATGGATACATAAATAAAAATAAACAATGAGATGTTGATGCAAATATGCCCAAAATGATAGGCAGTTTCCTTGTTCACAGCTTAAATAACGTCCTTTCCGGGCAACTAAATGAAATAAAAATAAAGATAATAAAATAAAATTAGTTAGAAGACTGAGCTAAAGAAGAAAGCTGCGAGAGCACCATCTTTATTTAATGAAAAAATTGGGACCGGACGTGTTACATTTTTGTGCTCTAACAGAATAAAAATGTTGTCTCGAAAAATTATATTTTTGCTTCCGATCGAAAATTGTTTCATATGAAATTGTGTCTTGTTTTTGGACAACTTCGCGTACGCTGTGTAATTCACTCCCAAGCTAGTTCCAAGCGGTGATTTTTGCCTCTAGCTTTACGCTTGAGCAAGCGGGAGGTTTGATTATGGAAAAATAAATTCAAAGAGATGCGAAAAGTTGCTGGTGCAGGTCCTGGAGAAATTTGCTCTCAGCTCGACGTAATCCGAGGAGATTTATCCGACTTCGTTCCTCTAGCTGCGATGCTGGTTGGTGACAACAACAAAAAAATATGTTAAAATTAAATAAAAATGATGAGAATGAGAATGAATAAATAAATAAACAAAGAGATGTTGTTGCAAATGTGCCAAAGATTATAATCAGTTCGAATAAAAAAAAAATACAAAAAACAACTTGTTTTGAAATTGAAAATAAAAACTTTTCCTTAAGAAAAATTTAAACAAAAAATAAAAATAAATAAAGACGAGACGACTGCTAGAGCCATGAGGTCTCAGAGTCGAATGAAACTTCTAAGGAGAGTGGCAGCTATTTATACTAAATTCGATGGTAGGATTGCATTGCGTCCAGGGCTGTCATCGTACTTACTTTTAATGCGAATTGCCACCAGGGTTGTCAAAGTAATCACTTCTAGTACTTTATTTATACGTTAGGCGCTTAATTTCAAACAATTATTTTGTGTTTCGTTAATTCTGATATTAAAAAACAAGTAAATGTGAATTTTTCGTATCGTTAATCTATAATTATTAAACTTATAATAACCTAAAACGTACATAAATATTATTCATTCAAGATTTTATACTTATTCCTAGTACTTGTTTTAAAATACCTCTTTCCAAGCCCCTTATCACAAGTCCTGAAAATAAAACATCCTTGTTTTTTCTTCCTTTTCCAGACGACGGAAAAAAGCTGCACTTTGTGAGTCCTGCGAGACGGAAATCGGTGCTGGCCCCGATCCTAAATAAAATCAAGAATGGCGCCGCCGATGCCTCGGATATTGCCGAGAAGAAACTGGGCAGCGAGAGCAGCGGCAGTGGCCACATCGCGGTCCAGATCGAGCCAGCCAGGCGGGTCAAGGTGGGTGAAAGTTAAAGTTCTTCCAATCTCTCACAGAAATTCCAAAATAAACTTGAAAATTGATAAATAAAATTAATGCTCTAGCGTCACAGCATTCACGGCATGATGGAGGAAGAGAACACCATCCGGCCGCATCAGGAGATCCGACAGCTGACGCTGGAGGAGAAGAAGTTCCTGTTGGCCGTGGAAAGGGGTGACATGGCCGGCACGCGACGGATGCTTCAGAAGGCCCAGGACACGGACTACATCAACGTGAACTGTGTGGATCCCCTGGGACGCACTGCCCTGCTGATGGCCATTGACAACGAGAATCTCGAGATGGTCGAACTGTTGATCAACTATAATGTGGACACGAAGGATGCTCTTCTGCACTCCATCTCCGAGGAGTTTGTTGAGGCTGTGGAGGTGTTGTTGGACCACGAGAACGTCACCTTTCACAGTGAGGGCAATCACGTGAGTTGATTTCAAAGCAATGCTTTCCAAAATGAATATTTTAATAATTTTTTATTATTTCTAGAGCTGGGAGTCTGCCTCTGAGGATACCTCCACTTTTACCCCGGATATAACGCCTTTGATCCTGGCGGCACACCGCGACAACTATGAGATCATCAAGATCCTGCTGGATCGTGGTGCCGTTCTGCCCATGCCCCACGATGTGCGCTGCGGCTGCGACGAGTGTGTTCAGTCCCGACAGGAGGACTCCCTCAGGCATTCGAGGTCCCGCATAAATGCCTATCGAGCCCTGGCCAGTCCCAGTTTGATAGCACTTTCCTCCAAGGACCCCATCCTCACGGCCTTCGAGCTGTCCTGGGAGCTGCGCCGCCTCAGCTTTCTGGAGCACGAATTTAAGGTGAGCTTCTGGGAAAACAAAAGTGTATATGGATTTATAAAGTTTGATCTTTTACCAGAACGAGTACCAGGAGCTGCGAAAGCAGTGCCAGGACTTTGCCACCGCCCTGCTGGACCATACTCGCACCTCCCACGAGCTGGAGATTCTGCTCAACCACGATCCCACCGGTCCCGTTTACGAGCACGGCGAACGGATGCATTTAAACCGTCTAAAACTGGCCATTAAGCTGCGGCAGAAAAAGGTGAGTTACTTCTTGGTATACGTTATCCTCCTCCTCATTTCAATTTCCTTTCAGTTTGTGGCCCACTCGAATGTGCAGCAGCTGCTGGCGAGCATCTGGTACGAGGGACTGCCCGGCTTCCGGCGAAAGAACATGGCCCTGCAGGCGGTGGACATCATACGGATCGGGATACTGTTTCCCATCTTCTCGCTGGCCTACATTCTGGCGCCTTACTCCAGCATTGGCCAGACCATGCGCAAGCCCTTCATCAAGTTTATCTGCCACAGCGCCTCCTATTTCACCTTTTTGTGTGAGTAGAGATCTCAGATAACGTAGATTTGAGTTCTTCAAATTCTATTTTTTATAGTTCTCCTGATGCTGGCATCCCAAAGGATCGAGACCTTCATCGGTGGCTGGTTCTTTGCTGACTCCTCGGGCATGCTCAAGGTGGAGGAGGTGCCCACAAAACGAGGAGCCAAGCCCACCTTCATTGAGTGGCTGATCCTTGCCTGGGTCAGTGGGCTCATTTGGAGCGAAGTGAAACAGCTATGGGATGTGGGCCTGCAGGAGTATCTCAACGATATGTGGAATGTAATAGATTTCGTCACGAATTCACTATATGTGGCCACGGTGGCTCTGCGTGTTGTGTCCTTCTTTCAGGTGAGTTTAACAAATTATTAAAATAATAGTAGAATAATTTTTAATATTTTGTAATATTTCTTATATTTTTTCAAGGTCCAAAAAGAGATGATATTCAACTCACATGCCACGGATCTGCCGCGCGAACGCTGGGACGCCTGGGATCCCATGCTGATCTCCGAGGGCCTGTTCAGTGCGGCGAACATTTTCAGTAGCCTCAAGCTGGTTTATATATTCTCGGTGAATCCGCATCTGGGGCCACTGCAGGTGTCGCTGTCCCGGATGGTTATGGACATTATGAAGTTCTTTTTTCTCTACGTTTTGGTGCTCTTTGCCTTTGGCAGCGGTCTCAATCAGCTTTTATGGCGAGTTAAAAATTAAAAAATACAACATACAAATTTGAAACCTATAAACTTTTAAACTTTTAATAATAAATTAAATTTCCCTCGGTTTTTTAGGTACTATGCGGATCTGGAAAAGAAGCGTTGTCCTGAGGTTTCACCCATGAGTGCCCTTTTAAACATGAATGGCACCAATGATCCCAATGCCTGCATTGTCTGGCGACGTTTCTCCAAGTAATATATTTTAAAAATATTTTATTTAAATATTTTAGTTTAATTTATACCTTTTCCAGTTTATTTGAGACCACTCAAACCCTTTTCTGGGCTGTCTTTGGTCTGATTGACTTGGACAGCTTCGAGCTTGATGGAATTAAGATCTTCACCCGTTTCTGGGGCATGCTGATGTTTGGCACCTATTCGGTGATCAATATTGTGGTGCTGCTCAATTTGCTCATTGCGATGATGAATCATTCGTATCAGTTAATATCGGTGGGTATTTTATTAAAATAATCTTGTGACATATTAAAATAAAAGAATTTTTTTTAAATTTTAACGATGAAATTCGTATAAGGTCAAAAATAACTACCTATAATTTTATATAATTTTTTGAAATAAGCAAAACTTAATCTTTAAATGTTTTAATAGATTTTCTTTGATTTTCTCTTTATTAGGAACGTGCCGATGTAGAGTGGAAATTTGCCCGCTCGAAACTCTGGATAAGTTACTTCGAGGAGGGCGGCACCTGTCCACCTCCCTTTAATATAATACCCACACCCAAGTCCATTTGGTATGCCGGCAAGTGGGTGAGGCGGGTTTTCTGCAGCGGTTCCTCGGCTGCTCGGCGGGAACACCTCAAGACCATTAGGGTGGGTACACTTTCTTATTAATTTAATTATTCTAAAACCAATTAATACTACTTGAACAAATCATTAGAGAAAGGCCCAGCAAGCAAGTGATCGTGACTTTAAGTACCAGCAGATAATGCGGAACCTGGTCAGGCGCTATGTGACCGTGGAGCAGCGCAAGGCCGAGTCCCAGGGCGTCACCGAGGACGATGTGAACGAGATCAAGCAGGATATATCTGCCTTCCGGTGCGAGTTGGTGGAAATACTGAAGAACAGCGGCATGGATACGAATGTGACGGCTGGCCAAGGTGGTGGTAAGCCCGAGAAATCGTTGTTAGCTAAGTTGGCAAGCCTCTATTGAAATGGGTTTTCTTCCTTTGACCCCCCAGGAGGCGGTGGCAAGAAGAACCGCCAGAAGGAGCGTCGCCTGATGAAGGGCTTCAATATCGCTCCGCCCGGCTCGACGGGATCTTTGGCTCCCGTTGCCGAGTTCTCCACCTCGCTGGACAACTATGACAACCAGCACGAGATTCTCAGCTCCACGCTCTCCACCCTCTTCACGCCGAATTTCATGCATAAGCGTCAGCAGAGCCAAGCGGGCAGCGGAGGCGGCGGTTCGGACTCCCCGACCTCGCCCACTCAGGGACAGGGTGGCCAGCAGGGTGGGTCGATCCAAGTGACCAGCAACCAGGTGACCACCAAGTACAACAAGTCCGCGCTGAAGCCCTACAACAAGCGGATCGCAGGGCACAAGAAGAGATGGGGTACGCAATTCACGTGCAGTGAATGAAATTATTTGTAGGAAATGTTGTGGAATTTAAGACACCTGCGATATATTTTTTTATATTTAAAAAAAAAATGGCAATAACTTTTCAGATTTCTAAAAGCAAAATAAGAGAAATTAATTGCCTAAGATACATTCAGAAGATATTCAGATACATTTAAATTGAATGCTGTTTTAAAAAAATCCAAAAAATATCAACAAATACTACCTCATCTTAAATTAATTCTTAATTAAATAATATTAATATAAGAATTACATTTGATTCACAACTCAAGCAAAATAAACCATTATAAATTTTCTTTAAATATAATTTATTTTTTAAATTTTTTTGTTAATACATAATTTACTTAATTTAAATTGGCTATAACTTATAAGTTCTGTAAATAACAAATATTGTCAAATTATAATTATTATCATTATTTTTATATCAATTCTAACATAAAATTATGAAAACTACATTTACGATTGATAAATTAATCGTTCAAACTAACCCAGATTGGCAACTATTAAAAAAAATAAATAAATAAATAAAAACTTCTTATTAAACTGAAAAAATATGGTACACTTTGAAGCAAGTATTGAGGCAAAGAAAAATATGTTTATATAAATTCCAAATATTATTACACCCCTAATTGTATGTATCCCCCTCTAGGCACCTTGATAGAAGCCGCCAAGGTGGGCAATGTGAGCAAGATGCTGGGCCGTTCAAAGTCAGAGGATTCGGTGTGCAACTCCTCGCACACAGCCACACCGGTTCATGGCCAAATGCGAGTTACCTATGCCCAGAATTCGCCACAGCATAACTACGGATGCCTGGGAGATTCCACCAGCACAACGGCCTCCGCTTCGACGCCAACTCCGTCAGTTGTCAGCAATCCGCCGGCAGCCCATGTGGGTGTTGGCTCCCACTTTTTTCACACCACAAGTGGTGAGGATTATAGGAAAATTAATCCTATTTATTTATTTACTATTTTATTTTATTTCTAGGACTCACTGCCATTGCTGCTTTAAAGAGAAAGCGCAAAAAGTTCTCCTCGAGCAAGAATATTTGTCCAGTGACCGAGTCTGTGGCAGCTGCAAATGCTGCTGAAATTTTAAGTGATAAGGTGGGTGATTTTCAGGCTGGTTTTGAATATTTTCATAGATAAATTCCAATTTTATTCCAGACCCTGAAGCGCGTGTCCAGTTATCCTGCAGCCGAGGCTGGAGTCCAGCACAAGGATCCGGCCCACCAGTTGGTGAAGCCACGTAGACACGAGCAGACCCAAAGCCAGCACGATTCGGTGGAGACCAATTCGACATTTACCCTGTCCATTGATCCCTCAAACACGTCCGTGAACTCCAGGGAACCCCTGATCAGTACCAGTTGCGTGTCTACCACGGGGGCCATTGGATGAGGAGGTTTCGCCTAGCCACAGAGATACATACATACATACCAATACCAAAGATATAGCGCACCTGATGCATACACACATACCTAGATACTATTCAGAGACAATTTGTTGACATTTTTGATATGAAGATATAAAATGAGCGGGAAGCTAAACTAACCGAAAACCAATCTAAACTTAAAGCCACACAGCCTAGATCTTAAATTACCTCACCACGATTAGAGATATATAGGAAACAACCATACACCAAGTAGAGCATAACACTCGATAACTGTTAGCCAACACTGTCTCGTAACTCGTAAACAACTACATATATGTATTTTGCACTACTGAAGGAATATTTCCAGTACCTCGGAATATTCAAGATACTGTATCCTCAAACTACCTACACTTCTCTACTCATTATCCTCAGCTCCTACAATGAAAACTTAATGGAATTTATCAACACTGTAAGGAACAGTGCTGCAAAAGCAACCATAAAGCACACAGACACATATCATGCCAATCGCTTTATAACGAAACCTTTTACACCAAAAAACAACAAGATCTACTAGATCCAATAAAGTCCCTCAACATAATAACTAATAACTAAAACTATCCCATATCGATGTTGAACGTTGCCTTAGCATGAAACATATTTTTTATACACATACATAAGTTTTGGATGAACATTACTGAAACGGACTGTACCGGAAGCGCTGTGTATTTGTTGATTTGAGAAAATGAATTTCGAAGCCAGGGATTTGTTGTTGTTGTTTCCAGCAAGCAAGCAAGCAAGTAAGCAGCAGAAAAGCCAAGCAACGCAAAAGCAAAATAAGTAAATAAATCAAAGGATACCACAATTTTATACACCGATTTTAACCAACACAAAAAACGAAACGAACAAAGAACCGTATTAATAATCAAATCGCATACTAACTAAAGTGTTTGAATTTTATGGAATATATGGAATACAAATACGAATAATCGTAATTTTTAGATGATTTTTGGGTTGAAGTAGATACAAATACTCACACAGAACACGCGAAACTAAACACACACGAACAATATACATAAATTATATACGAAAATATCAACGAAAACAATAACAAGGAATAACCATTTTATATATAACGGAAATAACGAATACCAATGTTTAGCGTAATATAAAAATTGTTATTTGCACGACAAAACATAACGAAGTAAAATAAATATAAATGAAACGGAAAGATAAAGTATTTATTTTTGGGTAGAGGCAAATTTTTATTTATTTAGAAAAAAATCTTTATTTGGATCGATTTTGTATCATTTGTGGTAAGTGAAATTCAAACTTGTCGTTGAGAGAATACTAACTCATTGGCAGAAACCGATTAACCCATTGTTTTAATGAAGTCTAAGAATTTATAAGAATTCTGGACTGTTACTTGAAATGTTAGAAACTGATTTATTCGAAAATTTTGTGAATTCGAAGATCTAAGTTCATGCTTTTGAAAAATTGTTTCTATAATTTTAGAATTTTGATATTAATTTTATTAAAATTGGATGACTAAATTATATAACTGCCATAGGAACCATATATTTATGTATTAATCTACCATGAAGTGTGGGTATAAAAATCCCTTGCAGGGTATTATAATTTCAGTCAGAAGTTTGCAACGCAGTGAAGGGGATCAGCATCAACAGCCGAGTCGATCTAGCCATGTCCGTCTGTCCGTCCGTCTGTCCGTTTCTACGCAAACTAGTCCCTCAGTTTTAAAGCTATCTGAATGAAACTTTGCATATAGTCTTCTATATACTCTCACTGCTATATATGTCGGAACGGGCCGGATCGGACGACTATATCATATAGCTGCCATACAAATGTTTGATAAATTTTTAGAAAAATAATTATAACTTTGCTGTTTTTAAACATTTTTGCATAATATGCATTTTTTAGATATGGCCATTTTATATTATTTTAGAATTTTGGTAAAAATTTTATGAAAATCGGACGACTATATGATATAGCTGCCATAGGAACGTTCGGGAAATTAATAGAAACAAGAAAGGAAGCTAACTTCGACACGCCGAAGTTTGTATACCCTTGCAGATTGCAATTGGATCACTAAGAATCGAGCCATTCTGGTTAAATAATTGAAATTATTCGAATTGAATTTCATGCATTTTTGACTGAGTTATGAACCTTTGAAAATTAGTTATTTTCCCCAAAAATAAATCGCACCATTTTTGCAAAAATATGTAAGGGGTACCATCATTAAAATTCTAAAAAATTGAGAAAAAATGAAATTGAAAAGAACCCTAAACGTAGTATGCAGTTTTGTTAGGCTTAGAAAAGGCAATTCTGAACAGCTTTCCGAATTGAATTTCATGCATTTTTGACTGAGTTATGAACCTTTGAAAATTAGTTATTTTCCCCAAAAATAAATCGCACCATTTTTGCAAAAATATGTAAGGGGTACCATCATTAAAATTCTAAAAAA